>CAJNSZ010000015.1:1439489-1471360 GCA_905329745.1 Rotaria sp. Silwood2 | reverse complement strand
AGAAAAATTCACTAGAGAGAGATATGCTTATTTTAAGTTTACGAAATTACGTCGCTAACAAATGATTTTGCCCATATATTTGATGTATTAGAGACTTTTAATATGAGTATCTCAAATTGAAATATTAAAAAATTCAATAAAATTGTAATTATTTTGGAAATATAGCGTATAATAGAGATAAACTCTTAGAAGCTTTTACTAGTTACGTCATAGCCTACTTATAGTCAATATATCAGTTTTATTGACAAATTGCATTTGGGAACCTTCCTTCATAAGAAAAATTAAATTCTTTGATTCTAAATGATTTTATTCTGAAGTTATGAACTTGACTAGCATCACTAGGAGATGAAATCTGAATGTCTTGTAGAATATATGTGTTCACTTTATATCATTTTATAGTTGTAGAATGATGTCACTCTTCGAATCGATATGATTAGAACTTTCTTCGCAGATAAATCTTTGATGAGATGCTATCATCGAAGTAATAAATCACTTTTAAGATGAATCTGACGTATTATTAGGTTAGTCATAATGATATTAGAGAAAAAAACATAAAGGGATTTGTGCTTATCAAACTTTCCATAGATAGATGTGATGACTTTTAGAATATTTTGAAAGTTTCACTCAGAAAAAAAAAAATTTTTTTGTGATCGGCTCTAAACGTCCATGGAGACGAATTCTTATAGACTTTTTCTAGTCTTACCCAAAACGTTCATTTGATGATAAGAAATCTAAAATCTCAGCAATTTTAACATGAACTTAGAAATCTTCACAAAACTGATTTCGTGTATTAATGATTTCGATTGATTAAGTATATTTTTTCAAATACAAAATTTCCTACATGATTAAATTGATTTATATTCATTAGTATTTTTCTTCACAATCAATTTCATATATTTTATTAAATAGATTTTCCTCAAGCAAGAAAATTTCATTCAATATTTCCTTTTCGTAATAATCAAATAATTATGTTTGGTGGTGCTTATTTTGATCAAACAACAGGTTATCATGTTACAACAGATGGACATTTATGGATATTTGATTTTAAAAAATTAGAATGGTCTATGTTACAATCATTATCTATGTTAAAATCGACTTATTTTCATGCTGCTGATATGAATGAAGTAATATTCTTTTCTAATTGTTAAAATAAAAATTTTTATTTTTATATTTTAGCGTGGTGAAATATGGTCACATGGAGGTGTTATACAAGATTCAATCGGAAATACTAATAATGAAGCACGAGTAACAACATTGTATAAAATGCATAGTCGTGTACTTAATCTAAGTGAAATAGCTTGGAATTATTTTTTAAATTGTCTTTCTGATCGAACTAGTCTTGTAAAACAACCACAACTTATGTCACAACATCACATTCCAGCACGATTTATTGAACGAATTCATTAAAAAACAAAAACAAAAAGAAAATTGACTATTTGCATATAGATATTTTCATGTTGCTTGCTACATATAAATGTATACCGCTGTGAAAAATTTATACAAAAAATCAACAGTAAAATTTATGATAAACTTACTGATTGAATATATAAGTAATTTTTATTATATTCAAGATTTGTTGAAAAATAAATATTGGAAGTTGTTTGTCGACAGTATTAAATATATTTGTATTCAATCGAATGAAAATTATAATTTAAAACAAAATATAACTTTTTATTTCATATTGAGGAAGTTATGAGTCCTTCATAAGTCGAATTTTCATCCAGATCTAGATTCTCAGAAAATGTGGAAGTCTACGTCTCTGCTTATATTATATCATTAATATAAATATAGCAAACACTATTCCATATTCTTGAAAAATTTTCGTATTACTGCCGGTTTGACGAATTTTGTTTATCAATTAATTGTTCAATGGCTTTTTTTATTAACATTATGCTCTTTTCAACTAGGTAAAAACTTTTGATTTATTAAGCATCAAGTATTGAGAAAGTGAACAACAAGAAATAACTGTGTGTTGACTATTTTTTATGAGAGTAGCCTAAAACTTGGATCTTTTACCTGTTCACGTACATAAAGAGTGTCAGATATTGGTAGAAAAAAAAAACTTGGATCTGGATCTACAAAAAACATAAACCCGCAGCTTCCTCCCTTCATGCCTTCTAATAAAGGACTATATCCAAGAGTTAGATGTTGCACGACTTCATAGTATGATTACAAGTAAATCCGTGTAAGACTAATTAAATTTTTAAAAGAATTCGATTGTCCTGATTCACTGATAAAATTTAATTGCGAGCAAGACATTCTCGAAAAATTCAATATTAAAGAATTTCGAGCTGAAAATATTGTCTATAGGCATGTTTGATAATCATTAAATAATCCCAAAAGTTTTAGCACAAATGAATATGTTTCTCTTGAGGATACAGTAATTAGGTTTATTTAGAAAATGAATATTTCAATAAAGATATGTTCGTTTTTGTTTGAAATTTTCATTACCAAAATTTCATTTAAACGATCATATAATACTTCATTATTAGATCATAGACAAGAATTTGATTAAACTTTTCTTGATCTCACAAAGATCTACTCATAGACATAATACGAAATGAAATATATTCCTTCATAAATGATGTTGAATTAATAGTTAAATCAAAATCTAGAAGCTTCCGATTGACAATAATCATCGTTATATTTATCAATTAAATACCTATAACTGTTTGTTAATTACATCTCTAAAAGTATTGATGTAATTTGTTTTTTTTTCTCGTTATGTACAAGGACAATATGCATGACACTGTCAAATATTCTATTTTCTTCTCAGCTAGAAAATTCATAATTATATAAAAGTATATATTTAAATTATTTCGAAGTATCTTGACCTTCTCATCGACTATTTGCAATTATGTTTGAAATTGAAGCATATTATTTAGTATGATTTTTTTTCTTCTCCGTTCTATTCTAAACAAAAATGAATTACAAAAAAGAAAAACGTTACAATTTCATTGTTAAATATTAATATATAACGAAAATCAATTCCGTACATGTAGTCGACCAATGTGGAACAGTAAGAATATAGTACAACCAAAACTTGGAGCTAATAGACATAGGATAAACAATACAACCACAAATATTGAATGTTCATCAAAAGTACCAACTGTTGTATGATCAATGTTTGTTGTTTCTGTGCTATTCAAGTTTAAAGATGCCATTGTCTGATGTTGATAATGTCAATGTGCAACAAGATAAAAAGAGAACAAAAGAAGCAATTTTGATGGCATGTTACTGTCTTTATACACACACACACATAAGAGTGACAAATCATTTAGTATTTAATTAAACTTCCGCATAAAAAATTGAATTCATGCAGAGCTGAAAAAGTCATAAAAAGCATTATGTTTATCCAAGTAGAATATCTTTATAAGAAAAGAAAATATTTCAAGTCGTAAAACATTCTGCATGATATCTTGTAAAATGTACGTTGATTCTAAAGAGAATGTTAAATTTTACCTGTCTTTTCTCTTAATATTGCACTTTGATACGTTGTATTTAAATAAAAAAACAAAATCTGAATGACTTATAATCTTACAAGTTTATGAAGACTTTCAATATAGATAAATCAATATGTTTGAAAATATCCTTAGATCAATTTATCTAAGCTTTTAAAATCATAAACTGTCATAAATCTATTCATGTCGACAGATGTTATTAAATTATTGACTGCATAAAAAATTTCTTTTTCTTTTATTACATTCAGAAGTTACCAAACATTTAATTAACGTTTCATATTTTTCGTAGAGTTTTTTTTTTTTCTATTATTTCTTCTGTCGTTGACACTAGACTTTAATAGATCTTTTTCTTTTGCATACATAATATATGATGGTGCAACAGCTTGTCATATATCTTTATTGTAACATTTATTCGAAAGTAAAAGCAATCAACGAATACAGAATACTATTAAGCAAAAATAACAATAGAACGCTCGATTTATCATCAGCAAATAATCAAAACCTCATACTAAAACGAAACAATGGCATCATCATGAGTCGGTCGTTTTTTTTTCTGTATAAGAATATAACAATAATAATGATAACTAGCGACATCTATAAAATAAAATAATGCTTTAATATCATGTTCATAAAGTTTATTTCTCGAAATAAAAAAATAAAACTGATAGATTAAAATTATAATATGAAATAAAAGCATTAGAGATGATGATTGCTTCTCGATTGGTTATGGCATGACATCTAGAAAATGATAATGGCCGTTATTGACCCAAATTTTGCGGCTTTCAACCAGTTGTTGAATTCTCATGTTCTGTATATATATATACTCCTTTTTTCTCGCTTAGAGAATTTCCATTTAAAAAGAATTAACCTTTCTATTTAGTTTGTTTTCATAGATTTGTTTTTATCGGAACTTTTTTTTTGTTCTTTGTAACTGATCGAAGTAACGTTAAGTTACAGCATTTTTTTCTTTTTATTTACAAATTCTTAAACAGTTATCATATTTTTGAATTATTTTATTTATCTTTCTGTTTTTAACTATATTTCTATTGATCACAATAGTCTAATAAAGATAATCATATCTTATGTACGTTTGTCTTTAAGAAAATATCAACATTTTTCATGTCTACTCAGTGGCATGTTGATTGATTGATTGATAAATTGGTAAGAAGAAAGAGAGAGAGAGAGAGCAATTGTCGTCACTAATAAATATATCATTTTTGATTTCCTTCTTCAATTTCACAGATCAACCAGACAATCCCTGCTTCTTCTTTTTTCTTTTTTTCGTCTGTTCTTTTTCTAACCATCATCATCGTCAAAAGATAATCGCTTCTCTATGTTCCGTTTATTCTATAGGCAAATGTATACTCGCACGTTCGTTCTTCTTTTCTTCTATTCTCTACTGTTTGTTCACATCGCTGCCGTTGATGACCTCGCCTTGACTGATACTGGATATATATATATATATATGTAAAAAATAGTAATACACATAGTAGTGCCCGGAATACTCTTGTCTGCATGTTTATATTCTATTGATGGTTATAATCATATTGAAATCTCAAGATTTAGAAAGAAATATAGTACTAAGATTCTGTAAAAATCAATAGCATCCCTGTGAGTTCTTTCTCGATTGATTAATAGGACGCCACCGTATGCTATATATCACAATTTATGTATCTTTTTTTTCTACGATATAATGTAACTGAACACTATATATATATATATATGGTGATGACAGACAGATACAAACTGTATGTAATAGGAATCGATTATAACAGCTCATTTTTCATTGTCAGTAAGAGAGACCAGACGGATTGTTTTCTTTTATTTTTAGCAATCGAATCCGACCTCGAGTTTATGAAACAAGAAAACAAATTTAAAAATATTGTCTAATGACATTATTAATTTTTCTATTGTTTTAATCCTTTCATATTTTTACTAAGGTGATAGTTTCCTCTTCAATAAATCATAATGTGCATGAATTAGAATAATGAAGATGTTGATAATATTGATATTGAGATTTAATAGCTTCACACCTTTTCTTGTTTTAAGTTGCCTCTGTATAGTGTATCATTGATGATCATAAAACAAGCAAAAAGAAGAAGAAACTTTTAACAGCAATTTTGTTTTTTTCGTTATCGATTGATCCATATTTCATAAATGAAATGAAAAGTTTCAAATTGTTTGAGCGAATATTTTTTTTTCTTCTTTTAGTTAAAATAATACTTATGTATTTACCTTCCTTTAAAAAAAAATATATATATTTGCCCGTTCGGATTTTTAAAATACTTGCTCAGAAGAGAAACTATTGATCATTATGAATAACCTTTCGTTCGATATAAAATTTCAATAGTTTTGAATCGTAATATGATTTTAATCAATTAAGTTTAAATACGTTATTAATGCACTTTTATACATTATAATTATTGATTAATCAAAGATATTATATATATATTTCTTTACATTTAATTCTAGATAATATGCCAGGTGAAGGTGATAATCAATCTACGTTAAACGGTAAATAAAATATATTATATTCTTATATCACATTGAAATTTAAGCTTAAATAAATACTGAAAGGTAGACAGAATATTGTTACATATTTCTAATATCATTATTAGAATATTACCTATACGAATGATTTCCTTGGCATTGATGCGCATTACATAGAAAAGGTTATAACCTACTCAATAGTCTTCTTTTTATTGAATGAACATTACGAGATTAGCACATGTCCTTTTCAATTGCTATTGTCTTTTGTCGAGTGATATCAAAACACTTTCTTTTTGTTTGGTATGTTTTTAATAGGCCTAAGGGTGTTCAAGCCAAGGAGAATAGAGTAGCGTTCTTGTTCCCGTTTATTATTTCATAGGAAGTAAAGTTTTTGAAAAATTCTTCATATTCTAACTAATATCGAACTATTATACTTATAATCTTGATTACATTGATGAGTTTTATTATCAAAAAGAAAAAGTTCAAATGTTAATTTCTTTAATTATTTTAGAACATTCTTCAAAAATCTTATTAAATTCACCAGAATTTCATAATGAATTAACAAATTTATTAATCAATGAAGGAAATAAAGAATCACTTGAAACTCTTTCAAATTTACTTTTACCAATAACTAAACTTGATGCAACAGCATGTAAAGGTATATTTTGTTTTTATTAAAATTTTTGAATTTTAAAATGCAAAAAACAAAAAAAAACAACATATTTCAGGTCCTGTTTTACCTGTTAATGATATAAGAGGTATTGATAGTCGTACATATGCTAAAAATGAACGTTATTTAAGATGTAAATTAGCTTCACTCTATCGTGTTATTGATCTTTATGGTTGGAATTATGGTACATGCTACAATCATATATCTGTAAGATTCAAATTCGAAAAAAGAAACATTTTAAATCTATACATATATGAATATTTTATTGAAGATTCGTGTTAATAATAGTACAGATCAATTTCTTATTAAACCTATTGGATTAGCGTTTCATGAAGTAACTGGTTCATCTCTTGTTAAAATTGATTCTAATGGTAAGGAAAATACTACAAAACAAAAACAGAATGATAAAATCGTTTTTTTTTTTTTTTTCATTTAGGTTCAATTATTGATCCTGGTAGTACAACATTTGGCATTAATGCACTTAGTTTTTCATTATATTCATTTGTTTATCAACACCGTCCAGATATAAATTGTATAATTCATGTTCAAACACCAGCTGTTACAGCTGTATCTGCTATGAAATGTGGTCTTTTATCACTTAGTCAAGAAGCTCTTATATGTGGTCAAGCATCAACACATTTAATTCAAATTGATTTAACAACAAATCATTTATCTATGGATGAAAATATTCAACAATCAACAGCTAAAGTTCTTATACTTCCTAATTATGGAATTTTAGCATGTGGTACAACAGTAGAAGAAGCATGGCATATAACATTTCATCTTATATTAGCATGTGAATCACAATTACGAGCAGTTTCAATGGGTATTAATAATTTAAATTTATCATCGGATGCATCAGCAAAACAAGTAAATATTATTTTTGTTGTTTTAATTTAATAGAAGAGAAATAAAAACAAAACAAAACTCTTATGTTTTATTTAGGTTACAGATACAGTTAATCGAGGTGGTGGTGGAGTCAATACATCAGATACTAAATGGGCTGTTGGTGAACTTGAATGGTCAACATTAATGATTGTTTTAGATAGAGCTGTATGTTTATCTATTCAAAGAATTGTTTATTATTAAGATGAAATATACTTTCGTGATTGAGAAGATATCTATGACTTTTCTATTAATCTTTAAATCTATTACAGTATTTAATAGAAATAATTTCGATAAGAATAAGAACTCATACTTGAAATATGTTATAGATTATCGAAAAATAAGTTCCGAATAGGCATAAATCTATAGGGTTGAAAAATGACTGTTATAGAGATTCACAATGTAAGAAGTATAGTTTTTTATTCGCAGGGTGTACGTCTAAAATTGATAGTTATTTTTCATACATATAAAATAAGCGACAAAATGTTCATAATAATAGAAGTCTTATGAGAAGATCAATTATTATATTCAATTGACTTTTAACGAATTTAAAATAATGTTGTTTTTATGATCTGCATTCTACGGCAATCTCGAAATGTTTTCTTTCCGGCAGCATTTTCTTTGAGCTCTTAGCAATCAAAAACAAATTAAAAGCATACTGATATTAGATATAAATCTTGTTCTAATCCTTACGTCTTTACACTCACATCATCAGTTCATATAATAGCTCGCAAACAAATATTGTGAGAGTCACAATCTTTTTACTGTCTCTTTTTTATAAAGTCTAAATTCTATATTTATATGCCTCGGATAATCCTGAATATTTTTGATTATTTGCGTGAACGATATAATCAATATCTTTATTGAAATTATTCTTTAAGAAGCATATAATTGATTAAATTTTGCTAAAGGCTACAACATGATTCTGACTACAGAACGATATATATATAGGAAGGCTTTTTCTCTCTAATGGCATATTTACTATCAAATTCTGTTACACAGCATGAAAGAAAATGCGAACACTCCTATACCAAAAATCAAACACCATTTAGAGTCAAGGCAAAATCTAATCAATGATATATATATATATGTAACAGAATATGCTGAAAGAAATCTTTCATTGCAAACCTCTGTTCTATAGTCAAAAGTCACTATGAAAATTACAGTCCTGGACAAAAATAACTGCCTCCTATGAAATGCTACTATTTTTTACGGTATTATGCTGATTTTTGAATACATGCATGCAACAATAAACCCTAATCTATAGCATGAAACCAATCTCTACTACACATGTACTAGAGTACTGATTGAAACATTATCATCCTCTTAGGATTATCTTATCTCAACCATATTTACACAATTTTTTTCGCTAAACTACTCATTCGAAAGAACAATGTCGTAGTTATCTTTCTAGTCCGAATTTCGTTAGAAATCATTTTAAAAGAACTGCGATATCGCCTTCTCATTAAGAATATCTGTTGAAAATAGAGCCCGTTCGACAGCACTTTGATACTAAATAAAAATTTTCTATTCGAAACTGAATAGTTCTTTTAAAGACACAGCTGGACACAAGACAATTTTTTCCTGTCTTGTCCTGCTACCTTACTTCATCCTAACGACTAGAATTCATCAGATCCAAACTCAACCGAGTTCAGGTCTTGAATCAATCCGACAAACTCTAATTGACGATTAAATGTTGATTTTTTAGTAAGATGAATTTCATCTATTCATTTGAAAAATTTCTATGAAACAGCAAATCTGTTCGAAAATTTTTAAATGACGTCGAGTTAGCGCTACAGCATATGTTCACTATCTCACAGTGTGTTACTTACTAAGATTTTGACAATATATCACGAACTTTAGTCAGACACATATGGAATTATCTTTAGAACTAGAAAAAAATTAAACAAAAAGTTATTGTGCATATTTTCGTTGAATATGTTTTTTTTTTTTGTCTAATAGTAGCACTTTGTGAGTGGAGACAAAATTTTGTTGATGATTGTATTATAAAACAAAAGGCAATTTTCAATAATTTTTTTTTTTATTTCAGGGCTATCATACTGGTTATATTTATCGTGAACCATTGATTCGGTTTATTGACAAACATTAATAAGAATTTAATTAATCTTATATTTTCCCTTGTCGTTCTTTTTTGCTTGTGGTTGTTTGGTTTATTTTCTGTTCTTTTTTTTTTTTTTGTTTTTTGATATGTTTATCTCTCTAATTAATAACTTGCTTTGTCATGAAATGCACAAAGTCTTTCGACTTTATATTTATATGCTAAACCCTTTCACATAACCTGTTTGATGAAAAAAGCACCAAGAAAAAAAAAATATATATAGGTTTATATATTTTTAGATAATTCTCTTCTTGAAAAAACAATAGAAAAAAACAAGCATGCCAACAAAAACCAATGGTACACATATTGAATCACCAGTAAAAAATCAATCATATCATCAAGATGATAATGATGATGATCAATATCGTCGTGAACTTGAACGACCAGCTGATGTTATTGAAGATATGCGTCAAATGGGACAACGACAACGTGTTAAAACAATATTAAATTCAAAAGAATTTCGTGATGAACTTGAAGCTATTATTAATGATGCATTAAAACATGGACCACATCCAGCATCGTTAATTGCTTTACAACAAATATCGGAATTATTATTACCACATACATCACGTTGGACAACTGTCTCGTCATTATCACGTGCTGGTGGTTCAGTTATTGTACCAATTAATGATATACGTGGTGTTGATTCACAAGGTTATTCAAAAAGTGAACGTTTACTTCGATGTAAATTATCATCACTTTATCGTCTTGTGGATTTATTTGGATGGTCACAAGGCATTTATAATCATATTACGGTTCGTTGTTGGTTTTTTTTTCTGATGAATAGAAATCAGAGATGTCCATGGTGATGCTTCTGCAAAAGTTTCTTGTTTTAGAGAGATTGTAAAATTGCATGATGTGTTGCACCCTGATTTGAGTGTCTACAAGTTCAACAGTCAGAATCGCAGTGGCAGCAAATTCTTATATAGTTGATTGTGTCGCACCATCGCAGCAGTAGTCTTGTCTCTTATAAGATCGTGGTGTGGCAGTTTTGGCTCTTCTAGGACGACAGCGATCGATTTATATCTGTAATAGAAATCGATTATTTTAGGTAGAATTAGTGAAATGATAGTCGAATTCATCCTATCAGGATTGGCAGGTAATGCTTTAAAAACTGTTTTGCTATTTCGCATAAAACATTAACAGATTATTTGTAGTCATTTACAATAGATGAAGGTTTGTATTGAGTTTGAATAAAAAAAATTTTATATAATACGAAATAAATCTTATGAAGATTGAATAAAATTGTAGACAGTAGAAAACGAATGTCAAAGCTCATTGTAAAACTCTTGTATAATGATCTTATAAAATTTTTTTTTATAGATTATGATTTATTTAATATAACGAATATGCCATAATGAATGGTCGCTTTCTGCAAGTCGTCTTTTAATCACATTCTATTAAAAACCAAAACTCAGCTTGATTAATTTTTCATGCTGCGACTAGAATCATTTTTTGTTTGTTAAGTGATCAATATATTTTTTATTTTATTTCATTGATTGAAGAAAATTCTATGTACTGATGAATAATACGTTTTATTAGAACGTGTTTATGGTCTTAGTAGACAGGAAACATAAATTAAAAGGTTAATGCATGTTGTGCATTTTTTTTCTTCTTCGCACTACCACCGATTGATTGTCGGTATACTGTCTGCTGTACCAATGATTTTGCGTCCAGTTTAAGTCACATGGGAGATTTCCAATAGCGCGATTAAGTTCTTCTAAAAATACTCTCACGTCTCAAATTAATTATATTCAAATCTGATGAAACATGATCCCATGAGGATAATATTGAAGTTTTTCATTGACTTTTCCAATCTAATTGCGTGATACAGAGACTTTCTCATGCATTTTATAGATCATTAACAAATAATTCTGATCTCAATGTCTTTTGGATTTTTATGTATGAGACGCGATCGTTAATAATACACAATAGGATGAATTCATCTTCGTCATTATATATAAAATAAGCTTTTGTTTAAAAATTAATGATATTAAATAAAAATTCTGATTTATAAAAAAAACAATATTCTATTAAAATATTTTCTAAATACAATAAAATCATATCAAATGTCAAGGATTTAAATTTTTGTTTTCTTTTTTTAGGCTCGTGTTAATCAAGAACTTGAACATTTTTTAATTAATCCATTTGGTTTAATGTATCATGAAGTAACAGGTTCAAGTTTAGTTAAAGTTGATATCGCCGGTATATAAAATTACTAATTGAAAAAAAAAAAAAATTTTTTTCTCATCGGAGTTTTCTTTTAATTCATAGGTAATATTATTGATCCAGGTAGTACAACATATGGAATAAATCGTGCTGGTTATACACTTCATTCAGCTATACATAAAGCACGACCGGATCTTAAATGTATTATACATTTACATACACCGGCTGTTGCTGCTGTATCATCAATGAAATGTGGTCTTTTACCATTATCACAAGATGCATTATTTTGTGGAAAAATATCTTATCATGATTATCGTGGAATATTAATTGAAGATGATGTTAAAAAACTTCTTGTCGAAGATTTAGGTCCAATAAATAAAGTAATGATATTACGTAATCATGGTTTTGTTGCATGTGGTGAAACAATTGAAGAAGCATGGAAATATGCATTTAATGTAATTAATGCTTGTGAAGTACAAGTACGTGCAGCACCTATTGGTATTGATCAATTATATTTACCATCAAGTGAACAACAAAAACGAGTAAAAAATATCAAATTTTTAAAAAATAAACAAAATGAATGAATGTTTTTTGTTTTTGTTTTCTTCGAGGTTGCTGATGTACTTCATGGAAATTTAAATGAAGCAACAGGCGATAAAAAATGGAAAATAGGTGAACTTGAATTTGAAAGTTTAATGCGTATTTTGGATAATGCTGGTTTTCGTACTGGTTATGTTTATCGTCAACCATTAATACGTACAATTGATAAGATAACTACATTTAAAGATGTTGAAGTTCCACCAGCTGCTTCATCAGCTACATCATTTATTGAACAAACATATCCTGAAGCTTAGTAAGTTATTTATTGGAAAATTTTATTTTCTATTTTAACAATATTATATCATTTAAGTTCACCAACACGTCAAGCTCAACGAACAACAGAATGGCGTAATTCACCAAATGCTTATTTAAAACAAGAAATTGAAGAAACAGGAACACCGAATCCAAAAAAAGTTACCAAGGTAAATTATATAGAATGTAAATCAATTATAACCTTATGTTACATGTTTGTTCATACTAATAAATCAATAGTAGATTACCAGTTAGAGAAGTCGTTGGGTTAGTTTCAGAATTCACCAAAACTGTTTGAATGAGAGTCTGCGGAAAATCAAGATCCATAAAATCAGAGTTCTAGTCTCCATTCGAAGCCTTTGGGAAAGGCTTTATTTGATAGAACATGGTTAATACGTCTCTATGATCTTCGTTCATCGAACTGCATGCAATTCACAGAAAGCCAAAGAAGCATTTTTCTCTCCTTTCCAAAAGCTTTCATGTCTTGGTTTTCCGAAGATCCTTATCCAAGTAGTTTTTGTTGAGTATAGGTTATTCCTTGAGCTTTCCTTAAAGTATTTTAGTATCACCGGCACTCTTTTTTTATCTATCCTAAGCTGAACACTTTGCTATTTCATACTGAACCAGATAGGATGTTAGTATAGCAAAAGAATTCAGCCCTGTACATATTATTTAGAATCTTCTAGGTAAGGTTAATACATTCATCTCATAGCTATTAATGCATAAGATTTGTGTTCTTGTCAAATAAAATATCCTTGTACTTTCACGATGACATGACATTTAAGATTATCAATATATAAAGATTATTTTATTTAAAAATCTTATTAAAAAAAATCAAAGTAGACAGTAGTGTCACTTCAGTCTATGTAGTTCTACTACGTTTTGACGCAACTAGTCGTTTGATTTCTAAATCTTTTTTTGTTAAAGATTTTAAATTTAGTAAGTTTTTTACATGGATAATCTGTTGAGACTTGACTGTTGATGTACCGATTTTCATGCTCCTCTCTGTTGATTGCAATTCGAATAGAAACCACTTAACTTACCGTAGAAGATATTAGAAATCCACAGTGATGCCCTGAAGAAATTCTAACGAGGAAAAGTTGCCCCCATGTGATTCACCAATCGAGATTGTCTTCCACTCATATGTGGGACTTAGTGAAAATAGAAGAACTATAAACGAATTCGTCTTCGTATGAAATCTTTCTGAAACTATGGCTATTTTACTGGTTTTTCAACATGTAGTCCAGTATTAGCACAAAAATCAAATGAAAGAATATTGATTCGAAACTGTATCTCTAAATAGGTTTCAAAGCCAATAAACCATTCTGAAAGTTTTAACCGAAACGAATAATTACTTCGACATATATTGAATGAAGAAAGAAATGCAAACAAATCAAATTCAATATCTTTTACAAGAAGTCATCTCTTTTGTTTAAAATTTTCAGAACGATTCATTGACTGTAAAACGTGTTTATACACAAAGTTTTGAATCAATATTTTTTCATTCGATTTTTTTTGGCTAATACAGAGCCACAGATCGAAAAATCAGTAACATATCTATAACTTCTGAAGAATTCCGTATAAAAACTAATTCTATTACAATTCTTCCAATATCCTTACATATGATTGAAAGATATGCTCGGTTAACGAGTCTCATTTGCGGATCTTCCTTCTTTATATGACATAACACATTAGTACATCAATCAAGTATTTTAAACAAACTGTGAATACATTTGATGAAAAAGATAACTGTAACGCTTTGACTACAGAACAGAATATATGTCAGTTTGTAGAGAAAAATCTCTTCTATCTAATGGCGTTTGTATTATCAGGCTCAACTGTGGGTATCATTGATATGTCCATAGGTGACGCTACGTATTGACATAGCAATCGTACACAACAAAACTTGTTATAGGATAGATATATCATTTTTGAAATACATAATTCTTTTTTTTTGTTTTTCTTTAGTGGGTACCAGATACAGGTTTAAAACATTCAACACCAATTAAAATTGATACAAAACATCAATTTGCACCAAGTAATATAGATTCTAAAGAACTTAAAAATCATCAAAAACAAATAAAAGAAGATCGTTTTAATGAAAAAGTTTCAGCTGGTTATCAATCAAAAATTCTTGAGAATGCTTCTTGGGAAGATGCATCACAAATGAAAGTAAACAATTTGATTTATATTTAATTAAAAGAAAATTAAAAAATTTCATTCATTTTCTAAGGAACCACATCAACTACCATCAGAAGCAATTGTTACTGTTGGTGCTGCATCAAAAGGTATTATTAAACGTGATCAACAAAATAATGCTATTGTTTATAAAACATATTATGCTCAAAATCCATTTGCTCATATTGATAAAGATGAAATTGAAAAATATAAACGAGAAGTTGAACAAAATCAAATGCGTGAACAAGGTTTGTTTGTTTATTATTATTATTTTTTATTTTCCAAATTTATTATTATATTTATTTTCAATTAAATATTTTCTTCATTCAGCATTGAAGAAAAATGCTCTACTTGATGAAATTCGAAAGGGTATATCATAATGCTTAAATTGATTCATTTTGACACATCGTTTCATGTCTTTCTTTTTTTTTCTTTTTTTTATGTTCCTTAGGGAGCAAAATTTTACAAACAAAATCTACTAATATAAATAGGGCTGGTGTGCGGCAGACTTCTTTTTTTATTGCTTGAAATTAATAAGCATGTTTTCTTTTCTTTTATTCTTACCTGCTTATAAATAAGGATTGAAGAAAACTAATCTCTCATATGACAGTGAGAAGTTTCATATCAAAATAATTGATAATAATAAATCGAAAAAGAGTTTTTATCAACTTTGAGAAAATATTACTCGATAAAAACTCAATCTTAAAAATGTCTATTAAGTTAAAATTAAGATCATGTCTACCTTAGAAAATAAACAAAATATTGTGTTTTTTTTTGTTTTATGAACAACTAGATAGGAGTTACATTCTAGTATTATTCTTTTTTTTATATAGTTTTGTTTTTAAATTTTATTTCACGTGTGTTTAGAAAAGTACACTGTATCGTTATTCATTAATATTGATAATATTAGTTTGATTGATGCATTAAAACTAATACGTTTCTCGACAATAAATAGAATTTTCTAGTGTGAACAAGGCCTAAACATCATATAAGACTTACGAGAGAACAATCTTAGATGTCGATGGGCTTCTGAGTCGAGACTCAGTGAACTATGTTTACTGCAGCAAGTGTTTGTACTACCTGGGCTTGGATTCGACCGGGTGTGGGTTTTCGTGGACTTCAATTTGCATAATAAAACATCAAAGTTCTTCCTCTAAATCTCTCCGAGATATAAAGCATCCAGTTGTACTGAGCCATTTCATACAAAACGAGACATAACCACATTTTAATTCTTTGAAAAGATTATTGTTCTGAGTAAGTTCTTATAGCATAGACATATGTGGAAATGTTTGGCTCTTTTAGCTGATAATTAATTAAAAAGTAATTAATGAATATCTCTCTAACTATACAACGAAAAAATTCGAAAACTTCGATATATAAAAACAATTTTTCGTCCTTCATCATGTCGCTAAAGATAACTAAAGCGATTTTTTTTGCAAAAATCTAGGCATGCTCAAAAAAAAAGTTTGGATAGAGATTTTGTAGTCTTAGAACTTGTCTTCATTTAGTTTCAAAACACTATCTCAATTCGAAATTTTTTCTTAATGCATGTTTCAGAGTATCTGAAGTAACTCAACGTATAAAAATCAGCTCGAGAAAAGTTCATTATCTCGAAATACATATATTTTTGCTTTTGCGAAGTTCCGTTGCTATATCTTGAAAGTTCCATTTATGTAAGCTAATCGAATTGAAATCCTTATACCGACGGAGTGTTAGATCGAAATACGAAAGAATGGTCTTGCTGTGACTTTTTTACAGTGAAAAATTCACAAAAAACTACTGTTCGATCTCCTCAGATAGTGCCCATCTGCAAGAGCTTTTTCTAAAGTAGACATAGTTCATCAGTATCCGTCAAAAAAAGAAGTCATTTGGAAAGCAGTCCGTGATCTAATGTTTCATTCGGCACCTCGTCTTTCACCGAAATTTTTTATTATTTTTGTCCTCATCTCTTGCAAAATATTCGATTTTTAAAACATTTTTGTTTGTTTGCAAAAGCATGTCAAGATGCAGAACATGACAGAATCCCTATTTTAAATTAAACTTTCTTAAAAGAAGACTTTTATTATTAGGGAATCATTGTTTGGAACTTTTACGTATTGGAACAAAAAAAATTAAGTCTATAGATCGAAGGCTCATCGAGAATTATGATCCACCAAATGAGCTAATTTTGTCTTTTGTTTATTGAAGATTTCTGCATCATTCTTCCTCTTAATCGTTTTCCTTTATGCGTATATAAATGTATGGATACAAGAAAATTTTGTTGACGTCTGCATCCTTCCTCTGATGAATTATTTTTTCTAAAAATAAAAAAAATGTCAAACCCTATTAATTCACTGAATACCTTTTTTTTTTGTTTTGCTCAATAAGAAATTTCCTAATTAATATCGCATGAATTTATAACCTTGATTTTGCTTAGAAAAATTTATCAAGGTTAAGTTTTTCAAATTATAGTTTCAAACCAACCTATTTTCTTTGTAATATGATCGCATTCTCAATCCTGCATTTATTCTTTTAAAAAGCATGAGCTATGTTTTACTTATAAAACAAAAAAAAAAAAAAAAGAACAAAATGATCAACTAATAGAATTTTTCTTTTTCTAGGAAATGATTCTCAATATGATGATCAAATTGATAGTAGAGGTAAGTATCTATAGAAAAACATCTCTCTCTCTCTCTCTCTCTCGCATATTAATTGATGATTCATTATTACTATGAATCAAATATAAAATAATGACATTTAAAAAAAAAAATATGATTCATTCTGTAGTGCGCCCACCGATTAGAAGATCAGCATATATTTATACCTGTTGTTTTTCTCAGCACCTTTTTTTTTTGCTTTTTTTTCCTTTCGCCTCTTCTTCTTTTTACTCATTCTTGTCTTCACTTCATAAAAAATGTCATTTATATGATCGTCATCTGCTACACATGCATTACTTTTTATGATTCATAATTTTAATATATTTCGTGGAATTTAATAAAGACATCAAGCAAAAAAAGAAAGTCAAAAACAAACACAAGTATACAATATTAAATACAGGTAAGAAGTCTTTCTTTTTTTTTTCTTAACTTTTATTCTTAATATAACGGAAGATATGTGGCCCGTTTAGAAAACAAAAAATTAATAAAAATATTCTTGAGACTTGTTAAGTATTATTGAGTTTTTCCTTTTTATATTTAGTCCGAATACATATATATATATATTTGCAATAAATAAGTTTGGTTTGATCTATTATTTGATCGAAAAACAATTCGAATAATGCCTATGAATATTTTGAGTCCTTCAATCTTTATCATATGACTTCATTAAAAGAAAAAAAGTTCTAACTGTTATGTTTATTCGCCTCGAGTTTTGACATCGCACCGCAATATTTTTTTCTTTTTTTCTTTCTTTAGCATAGTAGCTGGAGAAGAGCTAATCCTGATTGTTCGTTTGTGGTTATGTTAGTTTAGTAAAAAAAAGAGAAAGGAAAAAGAACACAACAAGTTCTCTGATATTAAAAAAAAAAAAAAGGAAAAACAGAGAACAGAATAATGATGACTTGAATATAAATTACATATAATATAAAAACCTTTGAAAACATATACATTAAAACAAAAACAAGATGTCTTTAATAAATATTTTTTTTTATTCAGTTTAAATGCAACGAACACCAATACTTCGAACATCATCATCATCTGATAAGTTAAATGATTCGTCTTCATCTCGAGTTTTGATTCATAGTATTGAACAAACCATTGAACATACATTACCTTTAAACATAATACCAAAATCATCGATAATAACAAATCAACGTACAATTCAAACACAAACAACACAAAATATTCAATCATCATATCCATCAAAATCTATTCCATCGTTTGCTGAAACTCAATTATTATCTGTTTATTATCCATCTAAAAATTCTTCAAATTTATCAAATAATGATAAATGTATATTTTTTGAACAACAAAATCGTCAACCAATACGTTATCGTACAACATATGAACCATTATCATTAACAAAATCAACACAAACATCACCATCATTAATACCATTATCAACACATAGTTCAACATTAATTATTCATGGAAATAATCCTAATTATAAACAACATTTAAAAATTCATTCAGGTAATCAAAATTTATCAAATGATTTTATTAATGAATATTCATCACCAAAAGAACTTATTGAAGATTCAAATTATTCCTATGAAGAATATATTGTAAATTATGATGAAAAACAAAATGAAACATCATCATCATCATCATCATCGGTAACTACTGTTATTGCAAAAAATAATGAACTTAATTCAAATACTATTAATAATCAACGAATATCAAGTTGGCCACCTGTTCCCGATGATATAATACCCATAGATAATCAACATGAAAATGATGAAGAAAAACGTTTATCACGTGTAAAATTTGCTGAAAATTTAACTCATATAATACCATTATCAACAACAAATATCAATGAAAAAACTTCATTATCTGATATTAATTCTCATCATATATCTGAACAATTACAACAATTTGATTATCAGCCAATAAATCAATCAAAATCGATTCAAATTCATATAGATAAATCTGATAATCAAGCAAATATACCAACAACTAGTAATCGTGTTAATACATTACGTACATTATTTGAACAACAAAATAAATCATCATCAATATTAACGAGTCCAATAAAACAAATTGAACCTAAAGAAAATTTATCAAAATATGGTGATGAAATACGTTTTCATACAAAAGATTATAATACATCAACAATTCATCATGCTGAACCAGTTCAAATTATTCAACATAGAATAAATTCTTCTAATTATAATACACAAGATGATCAATCGATAGCACCATTTAAACTTGATCAAATACGACAGATAACTGGTAGATCATTGACAAATCTTAATGATGTTGGACATTATTTACAGGTAAAATCAACATAAAACTATTTTGCAAATCTTAGATGCAGTGAAAAAAAAAACTAAATAACGAATATTACTGAATTTTGTAGATAAATATTAAATTCAAATGTGCATGAACAGAAATTGATTACAGAAAGAAAACTACATTAATTTTGAAGCCTTTTTTTTTTTACATGTTTTTATAGTTTCGAAATAGTTCTCTCTATCGTAAACAATAGTGTTTATGAAAAAGAGGTACAGAAAGTTATGAACTTTACAATGTAATAAGAGCCAATATGATTGTTAATATTATCTGCAAAAGTCTGTCGAAAAGATTATGTTTTACGAGTAAATCGGTTTAAATGATTCGAAGTTTTTGGACTGATCTTTTGTCTATAAATAGGACCTATGAAGACTAGAAAAAGCTTAAAAGAATTAAGGTCTATAGAGTGTTCTTTCCGAGTTATGACAGTTTTATAAAGCTGATCACCTTTAACAATAAATTTATCGAAAAACCGAAGTAAGAAATCTCTATTTGAAATTTTTCTCACATGTACGCCTTATGACTCGTATAAAAAGCTGAGTGTTTCAGACTGAGACAAACGCTTCTTTCTCCAATTATTAAGATTACAAAGAAAGTCGTTGAAAATTCAGTATCTAGAGTAGAGGTCTGCGGTTCCACAAAATCTGGAACCAAGAACCGAACCAGAGCCGTTTCTTTAATATGATCGCTGACGTCAAGCTTTTTTAGCATACAATTTAAAAAGAAATGATGCACAATGCATATCACACACGACCTTATACTGATCTTGAGATGGGAATATGAATCTTCTATTCAGCAGCATGTAAAAGCATGAACAATACCGAATCTACCTTAACCAGATTTCGATAACTAAACGGTTCCATGTAATATTTTTAGAACCGAATCGGAACCGGAACTGCGGTTCCGGTTCCGGGCAATTTTTGGAACCATAGACCTCTAATCTGGAGAAAGAAGCATTCGTCTTGGCTAAAATATTTAGCCCTCTGTAAGGGTTATGAGGTCCATATGTGGGAAAATTTCCGATAACTTTCTTGTCATAGGTGATAGAATTAATAAAATGGTTATAACTAGAGAAGAAGGGTTCATAGACTAGAACTCTCGACGGCTACAAAATTTTCGGACTCAAACACGAGCTCTTATCCTTTTGGACTTTTATATTATCTCATTAGATCTTTTTCATGAGCTTTGAATAAAGCGAAATCGATTTCCTAAATACTTCATAAGTACCAGTCGGCGAGACATTTTTTGTTAAAATAGAACTCATGCCCTATGTAACGATCAACAATTTCTTATCTTTTCACTGACCTATATCGTATTAAATACCTACTGATAAATCATTCCTGCATATTTTGCAAAAACAAAAAAATAACAATGAAGATAACTTTTCACTGTTTTCACAATCTAAATATTTGATTGATTTTGTTGATAAATCAAATGTTAATAACACTATCAAAATTCAACAAATGAACAATTTAAAATTTTGAAATAAATTTTTCTAATAATTATAGGATGGTCATACATGGCAATGGAATGAAATCTTTTGGTTAAGTTTAACTAATACTCAACAAGATCAATTAAAAGATCTTGAATATCAATTACATATGCATCAAAATGATTCAAAATATTTATCATTATCTACTAATGATATGAAAAAATTTCAATCAACAATAAATATAACTGGAGCTGGAGTATGGCAACAACATAAACCAGAAAGATCATCATCAAACTTAACAAAATATAGTGAAATAAATGCAATAGATGAAATAAATCCATCTATTAGTATTATAAGTTCAACACCAAATACAACTGATGTAAAAATTGATTCAAAACAAATATTAACATCAAATAAACGAACTGATAATCAAATAACAATTATTGAAGAATCATTTACAAATCCTATTAATTCAGATAAGACTAATATCGATTTTTATGAACAATTTCAATCTGATCCATTAAGTTATGAACAATTTATATATGATTATTTATCAACATATGCAAAACATATACGTTCAAATGATAATACATTAATTCTTGTTATTAATGAACAACAAATACATATGTCAAATATACATTTACCATCATCAAATGATAATTTTACTTTAACTAAAAATATTTATTCAGATTTTATTGATAAAGATTTATTACCATTTGAAACTGAATCAAATCAATTAGGTATATTTATATATGGAGAAGTAATTATATTACCTATTGAACAATGGTTATTATATCGAAAAAAATATCATAATGCACAATGGATACAGAAACTTAAACGTGTCAATCGACATATACCAACACAATTACTACCAATAATTGAAGAATGGCTTGCTGATCATACAATATTATTATTAGATGAACAAAAACTTAATGTTGATGGATTAATTATTCCACTTAAAGGTAAATCAGGCTTACATATAATAGATTCATATAAAACTCAACACGACGAACAAAATTATTGGAATGAAATATTAAAATATTTAATACATATTGGTCATGTATCATATAATACAAATGAAAAACTTGTTCATATAGCTAATAGTGAACTTGATGTTCAACGTATTTTAGCATCAGAATCATTTTCATCATTGGAACTTATTGAACGTATAGGAAAATATCTTCGTACATTAGATAATGTTCATTTTGAAAATGATTCATTATTTTTAACTGATAATTTTCTTCTACCAAATGAATATATTCATCAACTATTAATTAAATATAAACAAGGTGAAGATTTAAATGCTAATGAATTAGCACGTTTATTATTAGAAATATGTCATATTAATGAGGATAATAATAATCAAATAATAATTTTAACATTTAATAAACAAATATTAGAAATAAAAAATACTGAAAATAATTTAAATAATAATCATATTAATATTTTAATTGAATGGCTTAATAATTTAAAACAAAAAAAATTAATTGAAATAACTGATAACAATGATATTATTATTTATTTTAATGATAAAAATAATTTTAAACAACAATTATTTATTAAACATGAATATATTAATACATATATGAAAACAAATAATAATAATAATAATAAACAAACAAATATTATTAATATAAATGATATAGCTAATATTTTATTTTTATATAATTATGTTCAATATTCATCTGGTCAATTTATATTTCCTATATTAAATATTATATTAGATACAGATGAATTAATTTGGTTACAATCAATTATACATTCTATTCAATCTAATGATCATACACAAGAAAATGATATTGAATTATTTGATGGTCAAAATACACAAACACTTCATATACCATATGAATATATGTCACCAACAAATAATATTAAAACTATAGCTAATTATTTATTTCAACATGGACATATTCGACATGATGTTAATACAGGAAATTATATATATCGTTATATATCATCAGATGAAAATAATCATTCGATCAATGAACATACAAATCAACATCAATTACTTTCATCTCATATTCAACATATACATATTGATAAAAATCATAAACGTATTGAACTTGAATTTGTTCATGATTCAAATCATTATCTTTTATTACCCTCAAATTGGTATCAACAAATATTAGAACATCAATTTAATCGTTCTTATATTATTGATATGGTAATAAGAAATGGTGGTACTTTTGATCGAGATAATTTTATTTTTAATGGTGACTCGTATTTATTAAAACCTTCAAATGACTTAACATTAGATTTACTTTCAAAACAAAAAGAAAATCTTATTGATAATTATGTTGAATATATAAATAATCAAGGTGAAATAAAATATGATAATAAAAATCATTTATTAATATTAGAAAATTTATCTGATGGTTCAAAATTATATTTAACACCTGAACATACACAATTCATACATAAAAATCAATATCGACGAGAAGATATGAAATCTATACTTATAAAATATAGTCAATTAAAACAAGATGAATTTAATAATTGGTTATTATATTATGATAATCAATATATACAAATTCCATCATTAAATATAAATAATAAAAATTATGAACAATATTCTAATAATAAAATAGAATTACTTAATCAATATCATAAAATAATTGATTATATGTATAATCATAATTTAATAACATATAATAAAAATTTAAAAATATTTCAAATAAAATTTTCAAATGAAATTTTAATAATACCATTAAATCAATTACAATCAATAATTAATATGAAAAATTTTCATTTATTAAATAATGATATTTTACCATTTAATAGTTATCAATTATCACAATGGTTATTAAAAAATTCTAGTCAAATAAATTATTATAAAAATAATTCTATTGAAATTATTTATAAAAATAAATTTTATTATTTACCATTAATTTATTTAAATCAACAACAACAACAACAACAACAACAAGAAAATTATCTTGATTCAAAATTAAAATTAATTTTTCCATTTAATAAATCTTTACGTCTTATACAAAAAACACCATCAACAACAACATTAGATATTGAACAACCTTCAATAGAAAATAATTATACCATTGATCCATTATTAATACTTGCAAATTATATACATCGTACTAGTAGAATATATCAAGATGAATTAGGTCGTTTAGTTATTAAATTAAATCATAATGAAATTGTTATACCACATATTGAAGCTGTTAATTCAATTGAAGCTATAAATAGATCTCCACAACGTACTGGTAGTATAATTGCACGTTTAATTGATCGTATTGGAAAAGTTCAATCAAATGGTGCTGGAGGATTAATAATAGCAATTGGAAAAAGTTCATTTGAATTATCAAAAGAAATAATTGATAATTCATATAAAAAGAATTCAAATTTACAAAATTCACATTTAATATCGGATCATTATCGATCTACAAAATCTCCTAACTTACCATTATTAAGACATTCAAAATCAGCTAGTACTTTATCATCATCAAGTATTGGAGAACATCCATCGTTTAATGATGATCAACAAATGCTTTATACAAGAGATGGTCGTGGTGATGCAAGATATTTAAATTTAACTTATATGGATAATTTAGAACAAGATCATACAAATTTTCAAACAAGTTTAGATTTGAAACCATGTTTACTTATTATACCTGATGATGAAACAATTCCATCATCGAATCGTACAACACGTTTTTATATTCAATATACAAATGAACATGATTCATCATCGAATAGTAATTTAAATTCTACAATGATGTCATCAAGTCAAAATACTGTTCGATCAACACAACCACAATTAATATCTCCATATCATTATCAAAATATTGCACTTCGAGAAGCACCTGTTTATTTATATAGACAAGGTGACAATAAAATTTATTATGAAAATCTTGCTCAATATTTATCTATTGAACAATCTTATTTATCATCACGTACTGTTCGTCGTATGTTAAAATTTTCATCTCGAAATGAATATTTTACTTATTTATGTAAGAAAATGTCAGCTATGTTTGCTGAACAACTTGTTCAAGAAAGTGAAAAATCATCTAGTAAAGATGAAAATATTAATCTTATTGGTAATAATAGTCAACAAAGATCAAGATCACAAGATACATTTTATAATATACAAAATGGTCCAACAATAAATATGTCTGAAGAACAACAACAAGATAATTATTATAATTTTTCATCAAAAATAATTGATCGAAGTCCATTATTATCAAGTCAAAATTAATAAGCTGATAATAAATTCATTTTCATCATATCACGATATTCAATGAAATATTTCTTATATCATAACATATACATACATATTAAATCATGAATAGAAAACTATAGTTGACTTGTTATTCATGATCTAATTTTAGACTTCATTTTTTCTTTTTGTTGTACTATACTTTCTATTTCTATTACTTTTTAATCTATACAAAATCATTCTTTGCTTTGCCTACGGATAGTATCATTCGAAAGAGAGAGAGAGAGGGAGGGAGAGAGACGCTTTTAGTTTATCTAAATATTCATTATAAATATAAATAATTTTAGGTCGATCACCACAATCAATTAATGGTACAGGTGTTCAAAGTTTAATAACATCAGAAAAGAATGTAACATTACCTCGAAGTGCTACTTTATCAGGACAGAGTATGTACAAAGATAATAAACATGTGTGCATTAGGAATGTCGACAGTGACAGCGATCACTACTCTTAAATCGAATGCATGATAAAACACAGCAGTAGTTCTAGATCTATTTGAAGAAAATAGCAGAATTCTACAAAAACATAACTAAACCTTTCTCGAACGAGAAAATCGAACTCAAGAATTTTCACAAACCTTCTATAAATTCGAACTCCTAGACTCCGAAACCTGTAGTTGTTTTTTAAAAATCCATTTATTTTCTTGAAATGCTCTCCACAACTGAAATCCATCCAAGAGTTGCCATTATGAAACTTCAGATCTTTCCAAACCAAGGTCCGAGTCTACAAAAACGTATTAGCCAAAATCATGCTCTTTCACTTGTTCATGTACACAGGGTAGTGAATATTCGTACAAAAAAAAACTCGGATTTCAGCCTGTGGAATCCGAGTTCACAAACCCGTAGATCTATAGCTCCCTAACCGCCATAGCTTTATCTAGGCATGCACCGAACCCGGGTACAGACGGGGAAACTCGGGCTCGGTATTTCCGGGATTCAGTCATTCCCGGTACCTAAAATGCTGGATTTAGTTATTTATTTGGATCATTGCTAGACACTCGGAGAAGCCATGAGCATGTCGGGAATACCGAGCTCGAACTTCCCAGAGTTCGGTCATACCTGGCTTCTATGGATGCCTAATGCAGACCAAAGTACATGAATCACTAAATCTAATGTTTTAGGTGCCGGGAATGACCGAACACCGGGAATACCGAACCTGGGTATGACCGAACCCGGGAAGTTCGGACTCGGTGCATGACTAGTTTTATCATGCATTCACTCTTATTCTATACGTACATGCGCTTATACCAGTGCAAAACTGTGCGTAAGATCAATGAAGCGAAGAACCATTATCGTTGCATTCCTACCATGAATTTGCATGTGCATGTATTTTAGGTAATGATGGAGAAAGTGAAAGTCGCACGAGTGTTTCACGTAGTGCTAGTGCTGCTGCAAGTATGAATGAATTTATATTCTACAGAATTTTATATTTGATTTATTGAAATTTTGTTCTTTTTGCTTTTAGAAGTGATTACAAGTAAATCGGATACAATAAAATCAACTACATCATCATCGGGACCTTCAAGTCGAGAGGTATGTTGTTGGTTATTTTTGATTTTGATATTTTTCAAAAGCAAAATATGATTTAAGAAGAAAATTTTAAGGAAAAAAAAGTATTTTTATCTTAATTTTCTTATCTACAGCATTCAGAAGTATCATCAGTGGTTCGAACACAGAGTTTGGTTAGTATATTAAAGGCAGCTATTGTTCTTGCTTTAAAAAGGCTGGGTATTTTCTTTATATTGATTGATATGGGCATCAATCGCATGATTCTTATTATAAAGAAAAAAGAATCACTGCTTTTTTGTTTTTTGTTTTTTTATGTTTTTTGGAGAATAAAAATTTAATTGTCTTATATTTTTAGGTCTCACCAAATCGTACAAATGGTAGTAAAGGTACAACAGAAGATGAAGTAAAAAAGGAGAAAAAATCGAAATTTCGAACACCATCATTTCTTCGAAAACGTAAAGAAAAAAAAGAAGCTGCAAGCAAAGATAAATCAGAAAAATGAACAATTGAATTTTTCTCTTTATTATCTAGTGTTGTCGTGTTGTTCTTTTGTTTGTTTGTTTTTTGTAGCAAGTTCTTTTTCGAAATATTCATTCGTATATAATACCCGTACCTTCTCTTTTTTTTTCTTCTTCTTTTGTGTGTAGCTCAGCTCTCGTTATGGTGTGCTTGTTTATTCTTATTGCATCTATTGATCTCCAATGAAAAATATAATTAATGAAAAAAAGCAAAACAAAAGAAGATTTAATTGAAAGAAAAGACAACCATGTTGATTTTTTTCTTTATTATTATTATTATTATTTTTTTTTTCTTGTTAGTTTCTTCTGTTTCCATCGAAGAGACTTTGATTTGTTTTCTTTTTATATTCATATTCTCTTCTTTTGTTCTTTCTTTTGTGTGGTTGTGAGTTGGACTCGTTCTGTTCTTTTGTTTTTTTCTCTTAATGCTAGCACGCGTGAGTTTATACGTACACACGAAAAATTCATTTTTTTTTTGCATAATAAACATATGTACACATCACGTAGAATACTATGAGAAAATATTGCAATTAATAAATAATGTTTGTAATAAATAGAAAAGGTCTTGGTAGAAAAATGGTGTCATAAAACATTGAATTCATTGATTATCAAACAAAATTATTGTCTAAAATCAATTTATGTGATGAGAAAAGGTCGTAAGAGGATTTATGCCGTTTTCGCTGATATTTTTTGTGCGTGTCTATATTTCATCAACGTAGTTATATGTCGCTGTATGCACGAAACACATTTCAAACTCGAAAACACGATAGAAGAGCATAGACAGATAGTAAAAAACAAATTTTCTTGATGAGATGTCAACATATCGGAAGAAAGAAAAATGCAATATCATTAGGTTTCTTCAGAAATCCTTTGTGTACATATTCTACCTTCACATTTTCACTTGCTGTACAGACACACGAAAGGAAGAAAAGAACCTGATGGTAACAATAATAAGAATTCATTTATTTTTTGTTACTTCGTTCGTTGCTAATATACTTTTCTGTTGATCATTCATGTTTGTTATAGTTGTATTTTCAGCAGAAATACAAAAGAACCGTGCAATCAACGTTACTTCCATTTTTTTTCCCGGAACAAACTTCTATGTTTGCACAAAAGACATCCAACATGCACTATAGTTATAATTCTTTTTTTGTTTTTGAATTAAGAAAAACAGCATCTATATCTTAAAAATATCAACGATACTTTTTATTATTTTATTAACTGTATATAAACATATATAATTCTCTTTTGCATGCATGCAAAGCAGAAATCGTTGATGAATTCATTTTTGGAATCACATCATACGCAAAAGATATTCACCATTCTTAATGAAAACATATTTCCTAATATGTTTTGCATTAAAATACATCTATTATAAACATTGTTCTAGAGATGCACAGTAAAATTGTGCAAATCTCAAATGTTAACAAGCAAAATTTGAATATTATTTCTTTATAGATTATAGGAATTGTTGAAAGGCTGTTCACTGAAGAAAATATGTGAGTGACGATATTCATTTTTCTAGACACACACATAGAGACGATGAAATTAGTTGTACTAAAACAAAAATTGATTTAGCTAATATTGTTTTGAATATTGAGTTAAATTCGAATTCGATCTGTTTAGTACATGAAACGACTAAGGTTCATCACTGTAATTATGAGATAAAACTTTCGCTTGCTTTCTATGCTCATACGAAAATTTCTTTTTTTGAACAATTTCACTCATTTTTGGATCTTATGATACATACTTTAATATTCGAACTGTACCCAACCAGCACAATGCATTAAGTGCCTCAATGACATGGATGACGAGAAAAATTTCTTCATCTCTTCAACGAATTACGACAAAAAGTTTGAGCTAAAGAATGGCCAAAGGTTCAAAGTATGTTCACATCAACATGCCATTCATCAAGGACGTTCACAAACATAACAGAAAATTTGAGCAACATGAGTTCGTTATTTGGTAACTCATGTAAAATTTTTGGGAAAAATAGCCACTTTTAAGCAATTTTGTCATCATTGTATTATTGTTACTCAAATACGGATATGTGAACCTTGTTAGGCGACACTAGCACCTTATAGTATCGATCACTTGCCTATGTGTGTCGTTTCCAACAGTATTGTTTCAATATTGACATCTTCTCGGTGCTTTATTTATAGTACTATTGAGAAATTGAATTTAGTTTTTTCTTAGTTGAAAATAGAACAGGAACTTTATACTTAAGTCTCTTACTTTTTTCAGTTTGATCGGATATGACAATGAATATTCAAATCACTTGACTAATTTCTCGTATACAAAAGGATAAAAAATTGAGCTCTGATCATCGGTATCTAAGAATATTGACATACTAAGGCCGGTATTAATCACCAGTCGATCTAGAAATGTAACAATTGCTGAATAAAAAGCTTTTAATAGAAAACTTTTATTCGAACTACTCGCCTTGGTCTAATTTTGTTTCACATCAATGATTGATACATTGGTATTCATAGTATAATATCCAAACAAAGTCCTAATGAGTATTAGATAGTATAGCAAACTACTTTATGTGATACAGATTCAGTAATTTGTTACATAAATATGCATGTGGTTACACCAGTCTCAATCCTTGTCATTGATAGTGAAATAACGGAAGATAATATTTTGGATCTGTGCACTTCACTTTTTCAAGGTATTTTCCAATCTTGTCAGATCATTTGTCATATGTTTTCATGAGTGTGGGTTCAACAGCAAATGTTAGAAGCAATAGAATATATGTCAAGATTATCAAGGACACACCTGTAAGACAAAAGGAAACGTGAACTGACTATTTTTGATTGTGGCCTTAACTTAATGAAGCTTGTCAATAATTGTTTTAGGTTTATCTTAATAATAGAATTTATATAAGATGCATGCAAACATAATGAAACGAAACAGTGATTTTACTCTTCCTTCAGATTAAAATGTTTCATGAGGAAGACAAGTAGTATGAAAGAGCTGCCATGAAATGAGAATAGAAATGTAATTCATTGAAGGATGAATAGCAATACTGGAGTTAACAGTGCAACATGTGGATATAACATTTCGAGAATATTACTTCCTATGTCATTAAAATAGCGATATTTTAGCCAATTTTTCAACTACTGTAAATAAACCATCGATTAATCAGAATATTTCGAGATCAATAACACAGTAAGTATTTGTTGACAAAATAATTGATGTTCTTTTTTTTTTGATTTAGATTAATAGTAATGGTATGTCAGGACTATCAAAATTAAGGTCAACATATGAAACAATAGCATGAGATCGAATCTTTCACAAATAAACGTTTTTTTTTTTCAGAAAAATGTGGCACATTTTTTCATTTTTTTCTAATCGCACATTCTGAAATTCTCGAGCATGTGAAAGTGCAGTGTTTACTTTTTCATCATTATGTAATTCTTTGAAGAGCTTTATTGTAGTCAGTGGCTTTTTTCCTGTTTGAAAGAGGCATGTCAAGAGGTGAGGCATGACAGAGTCCTTTTTCTGAATTAAGCTTTCTTACTATTATGTTAAACAGTACTTTTATAACTAGAGTACCATCTTTTTGAGAGTTGCCCGAGACGTTAAACTTTTCATAGCTGACGATGTATAATCCTTTCTGATTTCCAATAGTTATATGCGTGAATAAAATAGTACAAAAACTTCTATCTGTGTATTTTCTAAATCTTCGTTCTCGAAATAACTACATCAGAAAATGATAACTTTCGATAAATATGTTCGGTAAATAAAACAAAATTCCTAAAAGATTACATAAATGCAGGGCAAAGCGATTTCAATTTTCGCCAACGGAATTTCAATTAATATAAGAACGAAAAAACATTTTCACCTAGAGTCTATCGTATCCTATCGAAAGTTTTCATTATACGTCAAAATTACCGTTTTACAACACTTTACTGACAAAGTACACCTTTTTGTTTCAGCAAAAAACACACAAAGTATGGAGTCTGAATGCGTACGCAACCGACTACAGCATTAACAACAATTGCACACTCTATCATGCAAAAGTTATTATAAAAGAATCAAACTGTTACTCTCTGTTTGAGTTCATACATAGAACTCATAGTTAAGCTGAAAACTCCAAAAATAAGTTCTTATATTTAGGCCTTTCTTCTGAATTTCTGGTCATTCAAATGCAACAAAAAATTTTCTTAGGATATGAAGAACCTAACAGAATGGGCTATTTTGTTAGGTTTTCTGCGAAAATTATGTTTCTCATCAATATATTATCTCAGAAGAGAAGCATCTGTTTAAGCTAAATCTTTCAGGAATCAGTACCATGAGATTTAATATTGCGCGGGGGGGGGGGGGGGGGGGGAGTAGTGAAGTAAAAAAAACAAAAACTAAAAAAGAAAAAGGAATAAAAAAAAACCCTTTTAGGGTTTTTATCAAAAATATGAATACTAATTTAA
>CAJNSZ010000015.1:1221104-1439479 GCA_905329745.1 Rotaria sp. Silwood2 | reverse complement strand
ACTGGAGAAAGTTTAGGAGGAGGAGTGGGGTAGGGGGAGCGGGGGGGGTGGGGGGGGGGGGGGGGGGGGGGGGGGGGGCGAGCGGAAGTATTTCAGTAAAACAACCAAAAACTCAAAAAGAAACATCGATCAACACAAACCATTCTAGGATTTTTATCTAAATTATGAGTCCTAATTGTAAATTCAAACAGATAGTATTAGTTTCTAGTTTTTAAACATTAAGAGACGTCAAATTTCATCTAACTCATTCATGTCTAATATTTATTAAATAAATGCTATTCGAACTACAATTAAATGAGCAAAACAAAAAAAAATGCGCGTTATACGTTTATTTAACTACACATTTTATGGCAAGGTTGTTTATTTTTAGCAACTGTCATAGTAATACGAAGAAGTTGTTGATAATTTGCTTCCTCTTCAATATTTGAGTGAGGATATCTTTGAGTATAAACAAGATCGCCACATCTAAATATAGAATATTTATTTCTTTTAATTTGTCTTAAATAAAAATAATATTAAATTCTCTAACCTTCCAAATATAAGATTATTTAATCTTTGTCCATGAAGACCTAATTTTTCTATAAATCGATCTTTTTGATTATCTTGAAAAAGTCGAATTTTACCATAATAAATACCAGGTAAATACTGTGCACCATGTTGTTCATTAACAAGAATAAGACGTGCATCCTGTTCACGTATATTATGATATGCAAGATCACGATATAAATCATTATATCTAGTTCATAGAAAATAAGTAAATTTCTGATCGAAAAATTGTAGAAACTTGGAAACAAGAATTTGGTTGTCGAAGTTTTCAAGTTTCAGTTTTATTTTTTGTCCTGGAATATTCTTTTTCTTATTATTTCAATAAGACTTATCGATATGCTTTTAAATATATTAGCATTATTTTACATAATCGGGAAAAAAATGTATGATAATGCATACAATGAGGACGTAAAAGGGATGTTGTTGACTATGTCCGAAGACATAATTCACATCCATACCCTTAAATAGACTCAATAATTTTTTCATTCTTGTATTACTCGATTTCCCAATTCTAATTCATTTTCAAACCTTTCTCCAATCAATTTCTCCTTAATTGTACTCTAAACTGTCACGATTTGTCAAATATCAACAAATTTTGTATCACGAACTTTAGGATTAACACGCTCGTCAAATAAAAATTCAATTTTGGTTTGCTATCCGAACCATCTTGAAAAATCAGTACCAAGTTAGTATGTTTATAAAATGATAAATAACAGAACGCAGAAAATTAAAAGTTACTCGTTTCGAGTCATTTATCAAATATATCATAACGTTTTTATTCGTGCTGTGCATAAAAATAAGTCATAAACTTCCCATCAATTTTATGTTATTTGTATCTCTGTGACTATAAGAGATAGAAAGCTCAAATTCTAGTGTCGGATAGATCTAGATAGCTAGTTAATATTAGATTATTCTACTGAAAAATAAAACAAGTAATAAAAGGATATTACTTGAAGAGTATCAAAACTTATTAGACAAACTTAATATATTTAGTCATACTTGACGGCTTGATTTCGACAAGCTTGACAACCAAGATGAGTAACACCTATAACAAGTACTTGTTTACGATAATTTATAATTAAATTCGTTCCATTTATCATTAAATTTTGCGAACATAATTTTTCATTCTTAGGAACTGCACATATTGAAACAATGAATAAAACAAGGATAGTAAGAATCTCTTGTCGATACATATTTCCAAGCTTGAAATGATCTGTATAACTATCGTAGAATATCCATCAACTCATATCTTGATGAAAGCTGACATTTTTCTTCATTATAAACAAAAGGCATTGTATACATAATACTTTTAGTATATTGTCTTGACATAGATAGCACATGCTAGCTACAACATTAACCTTTTATATTGTATTTAAAGACAGCGCGAGAGAGAGAGAGAGAGAGAGAATGAGGACGATGGTCAATGGTATATTGATTGCTCTATGTGTAATAGAATATGAGAGAAAGAGAGAAAAAATGAAAGCAACGATAATGATACATGATGTAGACTATGCCATCGGTCGGTCATCGAAAGAAGTAGGGCGTCAATTGAATTTCCTTTCTCTCTCCCTCTCAGTCTATTTGTCACACATCATCATTTTGCCTTTTTTTGTTGCTTAAATATAACGACGAGACCATATGGAGCTCTTTCGCACACATGCACATATTAAAAATACAATCAAAGTCATCATCATCATCATCATCATCATCAACCTTCTTGCCATTGTCAACAATGTCCATACATCGCTTAATGTAGCTACCCTCAAGCTAGTTCAATTTGTGAGTGGCAAAAAAGATGAGAGGAAAAGAATATAGCTACTTCCTAGTTACTAGCATCCTATTATTACTAATTCGTCTCGACTATTCAAGGATGTGTTAGAAATATACATTTTAGTCAATTTGACTGGTATAATGAAATTGAGCCGTTTTCTCTTTTTTTATCCTTAAAAAAATAATCATCTTATCGATTCATTAACTTTTTTATTCTATGAAATCAATATTTTTATGTTCATCAAGAAGAAATTTTTTGTAAAAATTCTATAATAAATCACCATAAATACAAACTTGAGGCATTATAACTAAAAAGCTAAAGTTGAAGTTTTTCTTTTAACTGAAATACTTATGTAAAATGATCAACCAATGAAATTATTGATTTTAATTTGTTCGAAAGAATAGATTGATTATAACCTCGAGTCATTAAGGCCAAACGGGAAATACCCGACGACCTTTATGATTATTTTTTTTTTCGTTCAATCATCAATTGGTTAATTGGTCTGGGGCCTTATCATCATTGTCAGTAGAAGTAACTGCAATATAGAACTTGTCACGCACGTTCATCTTGTTCAAGTTTTATTATTTTTTTCTATCTTTCTTTTACATGGAATAAAACAGTCTGCTTTTAAGCTAGTCAATTACGAACACACACTATATTTGTTCTCATTTTGCTCATATAAATTAAGCTTTTCAAGAGATGATAGTTACTATGATAAATCCTTGGAAGTTCCTTTTTTCCCTCTCATTGTATAATCTTACTATCATACGCATGCATAGGAATGTATTGTTCTAATTTTTTCCCATATTTAAGATAGAATATTGTATACTTAAATATATACTTCCGCTTTGTTTTTTGATACAATAAGAAATAATTATCATGGGAATGATGCATCCGTTTGGTTGTCTGTCGATTAACTCTATTGTGCAATGACATCTAACCAAGGTTAATGTGTGTAGTCACAAATGATGCATATATATTGTGTTATCTTCAAACTCTCATAGACAAATATTGCATTTCTCATGAGAATAGTTCATCGATTAATGGTTGTGAATCAAGGCTAACTAACCAGGAGAAAAGAAACATAAATGTTGATATATGACACGCCCTACTCTTCTCTTTCGTTCTAGCTTCCTTCATTTAGTTTCTTTTGTGTGTAGTATGCCAGGAAGCAATGATGATTAATCACTTTGATAGCATGCGGTATTTGTGTCTTACGCAACAATTTCATTCCCGTTCTTTTCTTATCTTTTTCTTCCTCGCTTTCCCTTTTTTTTTTTTGTATGTGAATAATAAAAAAAATCTTCCTTTTTTTTACGAGCATCCGTTTTCTCCTTCTTATCGTTCAGAGCTTGTCGGCAATGACATGAGCCAGAGTAAGTGAACGTTTCGGTGCCATAGACGCACATACATACATACATACATACATATATATATATTGAGCATTTCTCTTCTCGATTTACATAGACGAGCGGCTGTCGTACACATTGAAGTAAGTCTATACTATACTTGATACGATTAAATATTGATCACTTAGGTACACATATGTCAAGCTAGTAAAAGTAAATTTCTGTTTATAATTATAATTCAAAACGATAGTTTTTCTTTTGAAATTATGAATAAAAATCATTTGTTATGGTTTGATCTCAAAACGGAAATCAGTTTTTATTTGACATATAAACATATGATAATAACATATGTGTGCTCTCTATATATCACTAACAAAATTCAATCGTTTATTTTTTCTATTCACTAAATCGAATTGGTACTTTGTTTGTTTGTATTATATGAACATGAGCAGCTGTAAAAGAAGAAATCATTTGAAGATAAATGACAATGATGATGATAATGATAATGATTGCTGTTTCTTTTTTATGATAACCTTCGATGTATCTGATATCATTAGGTGTAAACAACGTTTATGTATATTGCATAAAACTTCAATAAGATTATCATATTGATAATACTCGATCATTATGTGACATAAATATACATATATTTATTAAGATCATTTACATAAATTCGTATAAGAAACTTATACATGATGACATCATTGTAGATAAGTTTTGATATTTTCTATTTCATTGCACTATGATTTAAAGTTCTTTAATGTTGCATGACAAATATATATCGATCGAAACAGTTTTATTTGCATTGAATACGTAATCAGAATATACGTTTATATATAAGTTGATAAGTATAATTACATATACAATCTTTCACACTCTTAAAACTTGTTCCTTTTTTTTAACCTTCAATATGAATAAAAGAAGACATTTGAGTATGAGATAGAATAATTATGATAGCAACGGAAATAAAATCAGAACAAATAAGTTCATTGGATTAAATTTCAAAGTTTAATCTATATAAAACGAAACTATTAGCAATTGTCTTCTTCTTTCTTTTTTTATTGCTTTCGTTTTATTCTCAATCCTATTTAAAATCGTAATGGACAGTTTGTCATCAAGTTAAAATGGCAATAGTATGAGCTTAGCACATTTATTCTTTCTGTTTGTAATCCTTCTTTTTTTTCCTTCTCACTGTCTCATTCGACCGCCATTCTCTAATTATTTATTAGTCACATGCGCACAGTTGCAGATCGTTTACTACTGCTGTTGCCGCCGCCCCATAAATCATATTGTCATTCAACAGGGACTGGTCAACCACCGCCTGTTCGTCATTTCCTTTTTCTTTTTATTGTAGAAGGTAACATAGCAAGCAGGCTAATGATTTTGTTTGTAAGTAGTATATATATACAGTATATACGTTCACCTTCTTCCGTCTAATTATGTCCTCTCTTCAAATGATTGAATTCTAAACAGTAAGAACATATGGTCCTAGTACCCATGGTCAAATTTTGTATAACCTCATTAAAAAGATCCTTGCTATTACAACATTAGATACTTTTTGTTACCATTGTTTCATGTTCATTATGTCAATGTACGTCATATATATATATATATACGTATATATACTTTCTTTAACTATTCATTTATTTGAAAGTTCCGAACTGATGAACAGCAACTGCGCGTGTAAGTCTTCTTTCTTATTCTTTTCAACAAATGTATGTGTGTGCGCATTCAATGCAACTAATTAGGTCGTGCGCCGACAAGTGATTGAAAGTATGTATAATTATTTGAACAGAAAAAGAAATCTTCCGCACTAATACTTTTCGTGGTAACGTACCGACTTTTTTCTTTATTGCTGCAGCATTAAAAAAAAAAGAACCTTTTAAATTGTTCATTAAACTATGCTTTAGTGTTTGCAAGTGTCATTTACATATATCACGTCGTGATTATGTACGTGTCGAATCGAAAAATGTTAATTGCAAATAAGATGGACAAGCGATAACACCGGATAGATGTCCGTGACTGTGGTTCACGTAGTTTGTTGTCAGTCGTCTCTATCATTCTCTTCTCACATGATTGTGTAATGTCTCTCTCTCCTTTCTTTTTTTTTGTTGACAAACGCGTCGAATTCGATGAGATGAGTGTGCGAGACAAACATCATCAATACATCGTCCATTCACATTAGTCTTTTCATCATTGTTGTCTGCAATAGAATGAGTAATAGGCATCAGCAACCAGATGTTGGTCGGCATTCCATCTGTCTTCATTGTCGGGCAATACATATCGTAGCGGCATCAGTCGCTGTATATATTAACAATTAATAATAGTTTTTCTTTCTTTCACTCATTCAATGGACATCGGTCATTCATCTTGGCTTCTTATGTCATAATCAATTTTACAACACTGTGAGATGAGAAACAAATTTATAGTTAGCATGTTAAGCATCCGCTTGTTTCATTATTTTTTTTTTCTTAAATGAAATCATTTGTGTACAATACATACATATTGACTTTAGATCAATGATTAATATTATTTCCTAGCATATATTTAATAATGCTTCAATATTTCATCTTTTCTTTCCTTCTTCGTAAGTATTAAAAAAGAACAATGAAAAGTTTTCATCTCAAACTAATATGTGTATATGTGTGTTAGATTTATGTCAAAGTAAAAATAATCCTCCAATTCTTATTGAACAACCACAAGATATGATCGCAGAATTAGATAAACCAATGGCTATCCATTGTCGAACAGAATCATCATCATTAGATGATCTTCATATAGATTGGTATAAAGATGGTCGATTAGTAACAACTGATCCAAATGCACGTATAATTACAGAATTTATGGCATTACATATTATTAATACAATGCCACAAGATGCAGGAATATATTATTGTATAGCAAAAAATTCTTATGGACAAACACAAAGTCGAAAAGCACGAATACAATTTTTAAGTATGTTTAAATTTTATTAACAAAAAAAATAAAAAATTTTCATAAATAATTTTTCTGTTTAGAACTTGATAAAGAATTTCTTGTTTCGCCAATATCAACAAGTGCTTCACTTGGTGAACGTATTCGTTTACGTTGTCAACCACCATATGGTTCACCAAATCCAATAGTTTATTGGACAAAAGATGGAAAAAATCTTTCCGCTCCACTTGATCATTATGATCTTATATTACCATCAATAAAAAAATCTGATTTTGGTTCTTATCGTTGTATAGCATCAAATGGCCTTATACGACAATCATCTATAGCTTATTTAACTGAATTTCATCGACCAAAATTAACTATTCAACCATCATCATCACGAATTGATATACATCGTGGACAATCAATTGATTTACAATGTCATATTGATAATGATCAATATGATATTGAATGGCATTTTAATAATAATAAAATAATTCAAAATAATAATATACATATATCATCAATAGAATTTAATCAAAGTGGAATTTATACATGTATTGGTCGTTTTGAAAAAAATAAATTTAGTGAAGAAATTTTACTTGCTGTATATGATAATGAAATGTTAAATAATGAAGAAATTTTTTTTAGTCAATCAAATTTAACAGTTTCTATTGGACGAACAGCATTCATTGATTGTCAACTTCCATTTAATTCAGATAATAAAATATCATGGATGATTGTTAATCATTCTGATATTGATAATATTAAATTTGATTATGAAGATAAAAATCAATATCGTTTAAAAATAAATCGTATTAAAGAATTTTATCATAATATTTTATTTAAATGTTATTATCAAAATAAAAATATACATAATCAAGGTTTTATTAAATTAAATGTTGAACGTATTCAACCACCACCAATTGTTTCTTATATACCAAATAATCAAACAGTACCAATAGGTGTTGAAGTAATATTTTCATGTCAATCTAACAATGATATTAATATTCAATGGTGGTTTATACCTTATAATCGTCCATATAAAATAATTAAAATTAATAATAATAATAATCAAAAATATCAAATTGAAGCAAATCATGATTTAATTATTCAACATGTAGAAAAGTGAGTCAAGATTTACGAAATGATAACTTAAGAGGACACGCTATCTTTATCGAATGTTACAATCAAAATTTTTTTAATTTTTCATCGTTAATATGTCATCTATCAAATGCAATATAATTAAGAGCTCTTCATTGTTAGTTAGTAATTTTATCAAACCCAACTTTCGAAATTCATAGCAGAAAAACTTGTGCTGCGACTATTCTTTGTATGAGAAATTCTTCTAATGATAATTTATAAAGGCGCTGCGAGTATGGGTCATAGACTTTTAACACTACTGAACACGATCTGTTTTCGATTACGTCATTTGGGAGAAAAAAAAGAAGTCCTGTAGAAGGAATTATTTAGGAGTTCGGAGTCTATGACAACTCTTGCTGTAATCATCGCGATCTGTCTACTATAAAAGTTTCAAATACTTTTAATGAACCGTTCTTTAGAAGCCCTGGAAATGAATGTTCTCTTAACTCATGTCTCACTATCACCGGCTGGTTGTAAAAATAGTGCACATTATACCGAAGGTTTTTGTCTGATTCGAATCACATGGGAAATGATAAGTTGATTAAATGTGAGGTTGAAAAACTTGATTTTGCACATTTCTAACTATCCCCAATGGATTTCGTTTAGTAATGTGTCGCTCATAATAAATGGCGAGCTTGTTTGAATTTTTTCTTTGTATCAATTAGTTAAGTTTTATTCCAAAAAAAAATAATACTACAAAATGCAATGTAAAGTATGACATGATTAGGTACATCTAAAAATGTTCTGACGTTTAAAATTATATTTAAACTTTGTGAAACCTTATTACATGAGAATTATATTGAAGTTGTTTCTGTCGCATCACACTATAAAAAGATATCCTTATGCACTTAATAAACAGTCATAGATGATTAGCAAACAGTCCTTATCTCAATGCTTCGGATTATTATGTATGAGGCACTATCACCAATAAAATACAATGGAATAATGTTGAAAATTATGATTCTTGAATTGATGACATAACAAAAGGAATTCATCGTGTACCTAAAAACTGATCGTGCTCGCATAGTCAAAATTGCTCGTACAAAATTTCGTCCATTTCAAAAACAAAGAATACATTAATAAAAAGATTTTTATTGTAGCCTGTAAAGCATTTCACACTGTATTTTTAAGTGAAAGTATCCATACAGAAATAAGTTCAGTCGTATATGATAATATTCTTTTTCTATTACTACGGTATTTAATTTTTACCAGACGAGCATTAAAAATACTAACAATAGTTTAATGAAGCATCCGAGTTTAATTAAAATGTTTGTAATCAATGAGAGCAATGTTTTGTAGTAATTTCTATTGTTGATAATGTAAATTTTGCATTCAAAGAAAAACTAGTTAGACTTATCAAAATAAACGAAAATGTTCAACTTTTAGAAAAAGAAAAACTTCTAACTATAACACAAAGAATTTTCGAACAAAAAAAAATCCGACCGGAAAGTATTAAAGTACGAATTTTCTAATGAATAAATACCGATAGAATATCATTCTATATATATGACTATCTAGGATACCTGTGAGTGTCCACGGTTTTTCCAGGTATTCAACAACTATCGTTCCTAGTTATGAATGTTAAATAGTGACAGATGACAATAGATTTAAATCGTTTCTCTTTCCTGTTTCAAATTCTTATCTATTAATTGTTTCTTTTTTGTGTATGATGGATATGCTTAAATGATTGTTTAGAAATGATGCTGGTTTATACAAATGTGTTTCAACTAATAATAATTATGATGAAACAACATGGATTGGTCATTTACATGTTGAAGATGCTCGTTCAAATGCCATATTTCATCGTGTTGAACGTAAAGATCTTCCACAAGCACCATCACAACCTATAGCTATAACTATCAATAGCAATTCAATAGAATTAGTTTGGAATATACAATCTCTAGATATAATTGATTATCTTATAGAATATTATGATATTAATTCTGATAAGACTAATCTTGAATGGAAACGTTATTTAACAAAAACAAAAAATTCTCGACAAATAATAAATAATTTAAAATCTGATTCAATCTATCAATTTATGATACGTGCAAGAAATTCATTTGGTTATGGTTCACCATCTATATTATCAGAATTAATTGAAACAAAATCTAATCAACAGTTAAATGATGAACTTATTTATTTATATGATCCAATTAATATACAAGAAACAAGTGTTACAATTAAATGGAATATTTTACAGAAAAATTCTTTAATTAATCAAATTTTAATTTATATAATTAATAAAAAAGAAACTAATGAACGTATTGAAACAATAACTAATTTTATAACAACATATACAATAAATAATCTACGACCAAATACAGATTATTCAATTTATTTAGTACCGGTATTTAATATAATAGGTCGTTCAAGTAATATAATATCATTTCAAACATTAGAAAGTATTCCATCATCATCACCAACCAATGTTATTGTTCAATTAATATCAACAACAATACTTTCTATTCGATGGAATCCACCATTACAAAATGAAACTAATGGTCAAATTCTTGCTTATAAAGTTAATTGTTTAGGTACAAATGAAACAAATTCCATACGTTTAACAAATATAAGTTCAGATGCAAATGGATTATATATTAAAAATCTTATTGAAAATATGGAATATTGTATAAGTATTGCAGCACGTACACGTATTGGTTATGGTCCTTATTCACAACCGATATGTGTAATAATGAGTAAGAGGAAAAACAAAACAAAAATTATTATTATTATTGAATATGAAATCGTTTTTTTTTTTTTATTTTTAGATACTAAATTTTTACAAATAACTCAAACTCAATTAAAACATCGTCTACGTGAAGCTATATCTCAACCTTGGTTAGTTCATTATGTCGTTTTCTTTATTCTTCTCTTTTATCTAATCTCTCTGTATTTCTTTCAAAAATCTATAGGTTTTTACCAGTAATTATTTTATCAAGTATTATTTTTACATGTGCTTGTGCTTATGTTATATGGTTATGTTTTCATTATATAACTCAACAACATCGACGTCGCATTAAATTTAATAGTTCAGCTTCATCATCAAATCAATCTGTTGAATTACCTGTTCATAAAACATTAAGTAATGGAAAACGTTATGATTTAATAAAAGATACTTCAACACCATTACCATCATCATCAACAGCTTTATGGATGAATTCAATACCAAATGGTATTCGTCTTCAATGTTGTACAACAGCATCAGCTAGTAGTAATAGTGAACATTATTCAATGAATATACATAAAAATCCAATTAATGCACTTTTACATGAATGTCGACAACAACAACAACTTAATCCATATGCAACAACAGGTATATTTCAACAGTCAACATCAGCAACTTCACCAAATTATGTAAGTTAAATTTATATAATTAATATTCAAAATATTAGACTATCAATTGAATGAGACCGTACAAACTGAGAACATTCCGCTTTTCTTAATTTAATATTCTAATTATCATTTTAACTGGCAAATAAACCTGTTGTACATGTCTATTATATAGCTTATTGCTAAGGAGATCTTGCAATTTTATCGTACCTTTCACACTCTCATTAAGGTCTGTCGCTATGTAAAGCTTCTAGGTGAAATTCAAAAATCAATTTTTCTGGTGTTTCTCGGAGGAACCGCGGTATTTATTTAATAAATATGGTAAAAGTGCAGTATCTTCACACCAATAAGCTTAGAGTACGAATTCTTTTCAGGGTATTTCGTAGTTCATTGGGATCTACATAATACGTATAGTCTCGATTCAAAACCGATTGAACAGCTAGAGGATTTTTGTTATGAGAAGAGTAAGACGCGTCATGAAACCTCGACTTAAAATTTACACTAACTATTTTTTTCTTCGAAAAAACATAGCATGAGTTCCACAAAATATAAGAATTATGAATAAATTTATTCGTAGTTTGTAATGGAACTATTTTATTTCAAATATCAATAACACAAATTACTTTTTTAACATTTTTTCTTTAAATAGTCGGAAACAATTCATTCACCGCCATCATCCCATCCTCTGCTATCCGAACAACAAGAAAAACAGATAACATCACCAGTATCACCTTCAGTACAGTATCAACCACCATGGCTTGATCATCATCCGTCGTCAACATTACAATATCATTCTCAATCTCGTCCATCATTTAATCAATACCATTGTGTACATTGTACATCTCAATCTCATCCTCAAACGCCCTTATCAATACGTCCAACAATACAATCTCCTGCATCTCATCATCAAAATAATAATCTAATTATAAAGAGTTCAATTGTAAATACGAATGACAAAAATAAGACAACTACGGATAATTTACAACAAATAACAATGAACAGTTTACCATTGTAAGTCAATGTTCATTAGTGTTACAACTATTTAACAAGAAAGCAGCACGAATTTCACTGAGAAAAATTTCATAGATAATCTTCGAAAACCTTTTGGTTCGTCTTAAATTGTTAGTAAATACATAGAACACTAGAAAAAGTATTTCACCTAGCTCTTCGAAAAGTCATAATTTGAGTACAACTTTTTTTTTTATAACACTTAGACATTTTTAAGATTATGTACAAAATTTTATCCTTTTATGTGTTAATACATCGTTGTACTTTTTAAAATTTCTTTTACATGAGTTACACATCATATCCAATATAAGTTGTAATTGATTTTATATTAAATATATGTAAACATTATAAGAGAATACTTACACTCAAATATTGACTTTCTATACGAGCTGGTTGAAAAAAGAATATTTTTATTACCCTATGTAAGTCTAAATTAATTTCGTAGTATTTCAGACGTAAATCAATTCTATTTTAATTCGTCAGAAGTTATATTGAAATATTTCATTATTATTTTTAAAGAGTAAAACATCAATCAGAGTATGTTTCACAAGTTCAACCTTCGAATCCAATGATGATTAATTCATTAGGTGAAGGTTAGTATTCAATATTTTGATTTCTAAAAACAAGATAAATTGTGTCTTTTTTTTTAAATATTAGAAACAATGACCACATCATGGACAAGTTCAATGGATGATAATAATCGTGAAAATGTTTCTTCTTCATCAACTGATAAATATAACCATGAAAAAACGAATCATAAACAGAATCATTCGAGTAGTGAAGGTTCTGTATTTTCTGATTCCAATGTTCAACAACAAGACGAAGCTAATGAATCAACATTAATTAATTTCGAACGAGGACCAACTTTTCTTATACCAAATGTATAATTAAATAGTTCGATTTTTGTTTTTTTTTTTGTTTCCCAAATCTAGTCATTACATGTATGATAAATTCTTAATCAGTAGTTTATTATAATCATTATTATTTTTTGTTTATTTCTAGCTGTCGTTCAGATGATTTTATTTGTTGTTGTTGCTGTTGTACAAAATAAGTGACATTTTCAGAAATTTTTCACACAATTATGACAATAAAAATGAGATAAATTTTGATTAAAGAGTATTAAACATGATTTTGTAAATAAAATTTCGATAGGTTATAATATGGGCGTGACCAAACATAGGTATCCCGATTCTTATTTGTTTATATAACTTCAGTCAGTTATCAGAAAAATGTGATTCTTTTACCAATTATAGTGCATGTATGATGCTAATGATCTGTTATTGTTGAAGGTATATCATTTCTCTAAAACCAAAACTTATCAAGTGTTTCTTTATAATTATTTTGTTGAAGTATTACGTATCCAATTTGTTAACGTACATCAATTTTTACTAAGAATTTTGCTGTGGAGTATAAGATTGTGCAAGATATGTATATAACGTGAAGCTACCTTTAACGGTATCATAGCATTCACAACTCTTCTCTGGTTTACTAATAGCACAGATTGTTTTAGTAAAAAGTATTATCGATCAGCGGTGTATTAGAACTTTATAAAAAACAACAAATAGAGTCATACACATCAATATCTACTAAAGCATGCACTGTGCCTACCACATGCTGTTAGCGTCGGTGATGATACACTCCGACACTAATCTAAGATTAAGATGTCTCTTTTAGTCTAATTGGTATAGGACATCTGCCCGGATAGTAGAAGGTGCATGGTTCCAGCCCCACGAAGAACATATTTTTCTCTATTTTATTTATTTTCGTTGCATATTTATTTTCACTCACAGAGATCATGCTTATATATACGCTTATCGTCGTCGGTAAGACATTCACAGAAGACGATATTCTTATATTCCTTTCTCTTTTTTTCTCTGAACTTCGTCTGATTCTCGTTATATATTTCGCGCATAATAAGATTTCATTCATTCTATTATGTCTTGTGTTCCAGCTACATTATTCTTGTTCTAACTACGATCTTTTTTTCCTGACTCTTGTTCGTTCTTCTTTTTCTTGAATACGTTTTCACATTTGTATTATGTTCTCTCCATCAGTTAAATGGGATTGTTCTCAATGTTAATCTACTACGACAGATAGTCGAAAATATCGTACTAACTGTCACTCAATGTTAAATTGAACATGTATTGATTCGGGAAAGTCTGGTTTGTACACATACTGTTTTCAGAACCGTGACAACTGTATTTATTGTACGTCAAAACTCGAAGACAAACCATAGAAAGTGGACGAAAATCATGTTGCTATTCAATAACTTCAGGCCTTAGATGGTGTAAGCAAAATTCAACATGTTGGTTTAGACTTGCATCTTCCATTTCATTATTTTATATCATGAGACTACGCAAAAAATGGATGGGTAATATATCTTTCTTCCTTTACATTTTGTAGAACAACGTTTGCGATCTGAATGAGATCGTACTAATGAATCTTGTGCACAACATATTGGACATAAAATTGAACAAGTACAACACCTGTATTCGATGTGCGAACAATCACTTATAGATTACTGCTTGCATAGAGTCAAGCAACAATCAAACAATACCAACACACCACTTTTATCTCCTATGAATTTGCTTATGGTGATGTTATGGTAGTTAAAGCATTATCATTCAGAACGTTATATTTCTACAGAACTAAATTTGAATCAATCAACAGTCAATTATTTCTTAACGGAGGTTATACATATACTGCATTCGTGTATATACCAACAATTAGTATCATTACCTGCTGATATAACTAGTAGAGTCAGTAAACATACACTTCAATAACATCACCAGTTAAAAGTTAATTCAACTTTAATTGCTATTCCAGAATCTCATGATTTAAATCAACGCAAAGCATATTATCATGCAAAAAGCACAACACGCTATGCTTTGAAAGTGGAAATAGCTTGTGACTTTTGTCACCACATAGTACATGTATCTGAGTACTATGATGGAAGTGTACGTGGCATTACAGTTCTGCGACAATCAGGGCTACTGGAATATATAGAAGGATCTGTCCAAATTATTGCTGGCAAAGGATATATATGTGAACAATATGTAATTACTCCAAAAAACTTCATGAGCGTGAATGAATAGATGAAGAGAAGAACTTTAATCGTGATATTAACAGCGCACGAACAGCAATCAAAAACATTAATCAACGTTTCAAAACTTATGCAATTTTGGGTAGTATTTATAGAGGAGCTTTTGATGATTTCCATAAGATTACCAAGATAGTAGAGATTGTTTCTGTTTTATGTAATTTGAATCAGACTAAATATCCTATCGGTAGGTATAGTTCTTGATAAGTTCGCTACATTTATTCATTAGCTATTTGATAATAAAACTTTGCTGTTGATACTTCATTTTGTTTTAATTTTCTAAGTAAGAATTGATGTACATTAACAAATTGGATGCTTAATACTTTAACAAAATGATTATAAAGAAGCACTTGATAACTTTTGGTTTTAGAGAGATAATACACCTCAAACTATAACAGATCCTTAGCATCATACGTGTATTAATTATAATTGGTAAAAGTATCATACTTTTCTGATAACTGACTGAAGTGATATATACAAATAAGAATCGGGATACCCTATGGTTGGTCACGACCATATATTGATTTCGAAAATAAATGACAAGATGCATGGTTAACCGAAAGTAATAAAATTATTCGTAATTAAAACCTATTTTGAAATTATATAGTTTCGCACAGAGAAGTCTTAAACCCTCGAATAATTTTTCTAGAAGATCAATTATTCACTTTTTTACAATAATCAAAGTAGAAATTCATCTTCATTAAATTTTCAGAGGATTAAACAGAGCGATGTACGCAATGTGGTAGTTTTTTATTCGTTTTGAATTCAATTCACTTCTCCATTTGAACGACTAATTACTTTTTAGTCGTTTAAATTCTTTCTACTGATGTTCGTACATAAAGAGCGTCACTTTAAAAGAAGCAATTGTATTCAGCTATGGATTTTCGTATTAGATGTGTCACTTTCGTACCCACGTTGAGGAATACGAAACCGGTATACGACTGTATTTCGTCAATTGCATAGTCCAGTGTTACAATTCTATATCTCCATCGCCGTATAGAGTAAGAGTGTGCTTTTTTTCAGCACGATGATCCAGCCATAAAAATCAGCATTCCATCTTTGCATTCACACTCTTAAGAAAGCCTGAAGGGATCATTGAAGATTCTGAACCTGAAAAGTCTTGTCAAGTTTTATTCAGGGTTCTGTCTCATATCTAACGAGGGAACATTCCCAAGTGTCACATCGCTTTTGAGTCGAGAGTATGAGCATCATATAGGCCCTAATGATCTATGAATAACCTGAAAAAAGTTCCTGCTGCTAGCTTATTGCTGTCGNCCTGTATGATATATATACCGTTCGAATAAATAGAAGAAGAGTAAGAATGAATAAAAAACATTCTTCGTTGAATAATAGCCATTGATTTCAACAATCAGCCTCATGCATTCCTATTATGACCACTCTGAGAAAACGACATTAAACCAAGAAAGAAATCAATAAATCATATTTAAAGATTAATTTTAAAAACTTTGATCTGCGCAAAAATAGGCGGGAGCCAACGGGTTAAAAAGCCACCTATACAACATACTTAAGATTTTTTTTGTAGTTACTTAAATGTTAAAAATTTTAGTTCATAAGTAATTATGTCCAATGATAGAAAGACAATATTAATATGATGGATCGCAACACATTAGGAAAAGAAATGTAACACGTTTGTCATAATTTGCGCTATATTTTTGGCCTTATTTTTTCACTCACCCACCAACTACATCAGCAAGTAAGATCTATCATAGTCTAGAAGATAAAAAACGAATATAGATACAACTGTGTCACATGAGACTACAATGGTCACAATCAATCATACTTTTCAGAAAACAAACAGTTCATTATGCTTGACTGATAGTAAAGCCAAATAGATTTTGTAGAAAATAATCTTGATTACATATTATATGCAAATAAATACTGACATTTTTATTTGTATATTTGTAATTTTTAGACTTGACAAAAATACTATTATGTCTACTTACGACTAATAGCACGAACGTCAACAAAAACTATTCTTAACTCTTTTGTTTCCTTTTTCATAGTACTCTTATGTGCGATGTTACATCTATACATTGATGAAATATGAGTCCGTTTTTCCTTGAAGTAAAAATACAGTCTATCTCAATACATACTATTTTTCGTGTTAATCTTTCCTTTTTTTCCTTAGAGATGCTTCTATACCTCGCTATCCTGTATAAGAAAAATACCGATGCATAGTGTAGATAGTCTTATCATTGGCATTCTATCTTTAATGCACTTAGCAATCATACAATTTCTTTTATAAAGACTCAATTTTAGTATGAGTAGTTCATGTCTAAAATTAAAAAAAGAATCCAGAAAAATTATTGGACTAGTGGTTTATTTATCATGAAAGATATTTCACAAAAATTGAACTCGTGTGATTAAATAACTTCGTCTGATTCTTTATTGATATAACGTGTTAAAATGCAAAACTAGAGCAGAATTTCTTTTTTTCTTTACATTATATGTGGCAAGATAGAGTGCATCGATCTGATCAAGAATATGGTCTTTTTAAATTTTTTGGAATGATTCTTTTGGCGAAAAAATTTTCAGTTTTTTTCAGATGAACCGCCCTTTTGTGAAAAACAGATTCATTTTTGATAACCGACAAATATTCAATTTTTTCATTTTCTTTAAATTTCACAATTGTTTGTTTCAGATTTAGCGTGAAAAAGTGACTTTAAGAAACTCACTTATAAATGACTTTCCTAGATCAACTTGTTCACGATAAATCTGACACAAACAGATGTGAAATGTAAAGGAAATGAGAAAATTGAAAATATATCAGCTATCAAAAATGAACTTATTTTTCATAATAAGATAATCCGTCTAAAACAAATGACAATTTTTCTGGTAAAAGAATCATTCCTAAAAATTCAAATGGTGCACATTCTTCATCAGGTCGGCAAATTCTATCTTAACATATATAATGTAGAAGAAAAAAAAAAAGAAAATCTACTGTAACTTTGTATTTCCGACACTTCAAGTAATGTGTATCTCTTATTTGTCTATATAAATTGATAAAATATTAAGTTTCATAATAAATGTAATTTTGAATGAACAAAGTATATATTCTTATATTTATGTCTAGGTAATATGGCAATGTCAGAAGGCAACAATACATCATCATTATCACCATTAGATGATTTCAATCGTCAAGCAATGAATAAATATATGCGAAACGTAAATTTTATTCTTAGATTTCCTCAAACATTTCTTTCTACCAGTGGTATACTTGCAAATATTCTTGCATTAATTATTATTAATAGAAAATCATTAAGTAATACTTCAGCAGCTGTATTTATTACTTATATGGCAATATTTGATAGTGCAGTCCTTCTTTCACATGCTGGAAATTTAGTACGACCACGTCGAAATCTTTTTATACATTGTTCATCAACATATCTTACGGAATTATTTACTTTTTGTGCTAATTGGGTTTTGGTCATCATAACATTAGGTAAATTTAAAAAACTACAGAATTATATTATTGAAAACTTTTAATTCTCTTTCCAAGTCAAATAGAATTATCTGTAAAAGGTCATAAACGATTCTGATAGAGTGAAAAACAACTACCGTTCCGATGATTGTTTACGACACAGCCTAAAACAGGGAAATACGGTGTTAAACGACATTCGTTATCACCAACATTTATGTCTCGCCGGAAACAACAATTGTTCTAACCGCCACTTTATTCCGTTTTCATAAATATCATTAGATATATTTTAAGGATATTTGATAGATAAGATCAATAAAATCTTATCTACCATTTCTAGTTTATCTATTTTCTTATTTTTTGTGGAAGTGTTTTTTGGAGATTGAATTGCATGCTACTCGTTGTTTTTTTCTAATTTCGAAACCCCAATTAACTATTTCGAGCTAGTTTAAGCACCGAGGAATAGATTTTGTTGAGATCTATTTGACAATATGGTGTGAGTTTTAGGAAAATGTTTCTGTGTCTTGTCACACGATGATTGACATGATATTAATATTGAGTTATCGAGTGAATGTACACATCTTCGCTCGTCATTCTTTTTCCATAAATAAGTTCTATAGATGATAGAGCCCATTGAATTGTCTTCTAGATACCTAGTAAGAATTTCATCCAAGTTACAACAATATTGTTCACTGCATATCGGAACAGAAGCTTGCAAACGTATAAAAACAATGAAAGACGATCGTGATGAGTTGCTTGTTAAAAAAATAGATTCTTGAAATTATGGTTTTCTTTTACTAGCGAACCACTTTATCTAAAAAGAAAACGTTTAATGATACTTTCATGCCGAGTAGTCATGATTATTGCGTCTATGTCCGCCCATTTTCCATATATCTACTGTGGATGTAGCTTGTGATGATAAATCCGTATGCAGGAATGTTATGTATACAATGAAATACTTCTAATAATAATACAGATTGTAAGCAGGATACTACTTAGGGTACAATTCGAGTAATGAAAATGAGCCGTATACAATAAAAAAATGCGGATAATTTTTCCTCGTTGAGAACAGTAATCATGTCATTTCTCCACCGTTTTATGCAGTTTAAGGTGTGGTTTGAGACGATCTAAATAATTGACCTGAGATTATTTTTATTATTATTATTATTCGAAAGTCTTGAGAATTTTTACAGAAATTAAATTTTCTATTTGTTATTTTTTTCAAACTTTTTGCGATATTTCGGCTTTCATCATCAGTTCTATTTTATCATAAGCTACAAAAATCAACGAAAAATTGAATGTAATGGTCATGTGTCTAGCTTGGGTCCAAGCAGACAAACTTTTGGAAAAACGCATTTAAGCGCACAAAAATTTGCCTAAAATCAGCAAAAAGTGGACGTTTTTGGCTGATACTCGCGGTTCCCAATTGTGAGCCCAACACATCCATTTTTTTGCCGTTTTTGTGCGTTTAAACGCATTTTTCAAAAAGTTTATCTGCTTGAGGTATAGTATCTAACTTTGCACTAATATAAAGCGATAATAGACTAATAATATTGTATAGAAAAAAGACGGTTTGAGTTGATAGTTGTATTTTCTCAATGAGTGATAAAAAGGAGTAATGAAAATCAATGATACACATACGTAAACATAATCATATTGACACTTAAACGATTGTTGACGTAGTCAATAGTCTTGGTTTAGGAAATTATTTATAATATCAATATAAAAAATGCTTGTATCTACATCAAAGAATCTAGTCTAGTAAAATTTTTCAAACAAACAAGTTTCTTACATCCTAATCAAAAATGTTTTATTCATTGTAAAATGATTATTTTTGTTATATTTTACTAATGAAGAAACTTCGAAATGATTCATTGTTTTTGGTCTTATATCTTAGCAACATGTCTTCACAGATCGTAAATTAGTAATATCTCATTATAATATATGAACTACTTCTTTATTGCAATCCTATAGAATCGAGGCTATCTCCCTCCATCTTTCCGGAGTTCTTCAAAAACGATTCATAAAAAGATCGAAACTTTCAGAGTACATAGATCTTAACCAGTAGACCAAAAGTTGTCACAGACTTGGAGTTTTCGGATGCTGTCTTCTATAAAATACTGAAATCAGAATAGCAAAAAATGGCCCCCGTTTTTTCAAGATGCTACAGTTGATCGAGCTGAAAAGTTTTTTTATCGGCACTGGACACTGTCTGTGGTGGTTTTCTTTTTCCTTTTTGTCCTTCGAATACAAAAGCCAAAATATCGAAGGTATCCAAAAAACGCATGTTTTCTTTATAAAGTTTTTTTTGCAAGAGCTAGCAAAAATCAGCAGAAAAATATTTTTTGAAACAAAAAAAACATATCCATCTCGAACAATCTATAGTATATGTGAAAAAAAATTAAGGTCGATCGAACAGGAACGTTTCTGCATTTTGTTTTCATGACAAAAATTGTTTTGAGAACAACGCGATTGTCTATTTTTCTATATATAGAAATGACTTGTAGGCTAGAATAATTACAAAGTTACGACACTTTTTCTGGATTTCTACCGTAGGATGGAGTATTGACAGAAAAAAATAAAACAAATGCTCTCATGATGTAAAGAATATTCACACAGTTTCAGTTAAACAATTATTGATCTCTTCTTGAAATATTCAATTTGCGAAGTCTCAATTGCTCTAATAGTTACTGAAATCTAATTGATTGTCTAACATTGAATATTATTCGAAAGAATTAATCTTTTTGTCTGACATTCTTAGAATCATGAGATTTACCCTTACAAACAAAACTATAAGTCAAAAATCTTTTGTTAAATTTTCTTGTCAATGCCTGTCTTATGCTAATCATTCAGCAAAACCGTGATCATTCTGTAACAAAGATCTATTAGGCGGAATCTTTTTCGAGTTATTTCAGACAATAGATTCTCTCTATATGTTCAAAATATGAGCTCAAAATTAATGAATCAACAGATTTAATTTTGCTTTTTTTACAATTTTCGTTAAACAATTCTCTATCACATATCGATATCAAGATCTTCAATAATCTGTTTCCTGCTTTGGTTTTTATTTTTATTCTCACTTAGCTCATAAATAAAGGTGTACAATACTATAATACAATATTTCATACGTTAACCAAATAAATCAAATATTAAAAATTTTAAAAAACTTTAACTTTTTTGTAAAATGTTTTTTTTCTCTGTTTTATTTAGAACGTTGTGTTGCTGTTACATCTCCATTTCTAGCCAAACGTTTTTGCACTGTTAATTCAGCACGTTATTCTATTTATATTCTTTTAACAGTTTCAATTATACTTTTTTCTACAACATTTCCAATAATATATAATATAAATATAAATTCAGAACGAAAAAAATGTAGTGTACGTCGAGAATTTAAATTAATTCTTCGTGTTTATCACCCAATTGTAATGTTTCTTGTACCAGATATTTTACTCTTATCGAATTTATATACTGTTTATTCATTATATCAACGACATAAACAACAATCATTAAATGATGAAAATTTAAATATGCATATAAGAGATATTCATGCAAATCGTAAACAACGTCAATTAACTATAATGCTTGTAACAGTAAATCTTACTTTTTATTTATTTTCAACGCCAGCTGTGATTATGTTTATTGCTGAGATTTTCCCACCAAACCATAGCGACCTAAATAGATTAAAACGTTTTTTTCTTTTTTCACAAATATCTGTTTTAATTTCACAATTACATAATGCTGTAAGTTTAAAGAAACAAATAAGAAATAACATTAATTGTTCTTGATTTTCTTTAGACAAATTTCATATTTTACTGTTTGGCTGGTCAACGATTTCGTCAAACAACAGTTGAAACATTTTATGATTATTCAGTTCAATTGAAAATTTTCTATCATCGATATATTCTATGCAATAAAGAATATAGACTTCAAGCAAATTATCAACTTAAACATATGCATAGTGGTACAATAACTAATCGTATTTCATCTCCAGAATCACCACGGTTACAACCTTCAAAGAGAACATTAACCTTTTAGTGCTGTTTTGTTTTATATCTCAAAAGAAACTTTCATTTTAATTTATGTTATTCATAGAGACTCTAATTGTCACATAAATTCTATTAATAAAAAAAAATCTTATTATAGTCCTGCACGAATTGATTAAACATCAGTGTTGCTATTGTTGGTGATGTTTCTTATAAAATACATTCTGATTAGTTTTTCAAATTTGAAGAGCAGATTTGATAGTCCAATATTTTTCCTACAACTGATATAGCTGTAGCTTTGGGCAGAAGGCTAGCCTGATCTAGACTGCATGCTATCAGATGGATGATTCGAGACAAATAGCCGTTAGTAACTTGATCAGACTCATGTCATGGATAATGGTACTGTGATTTTTATAAGGTATCTTGTGAATGTATATAGCCAAAATCGGCGAATCACTTTGAATGGTTTCCTTATCAACCATGGCAATTTTGTAACATTAGACAATAGTATTCAATGTACGAAATCACATTTTTTGAGAAAAAAAACTATTTAGAACTCTGTCAACTGAATTGATCAAAGAATCAAAGTAACTAAAAGATTTTGAACAAGTATTTAGTCAGATTTTTGTTAATCGCGAGACATTTTCTATTATAGTAGACACTTTTTTAACGTCATATCTTATTTAGAAAAAAATTCTCGATGAAACTTGACAAAATTTGAGAACTATCTGACTCTATGACTTTCTTCAATTCAGAGCTATTCACACTGCACGATTGAATTAGTCAAGTTATTATTCGAGCAAAGTTTGAGTAAGTATGTAGCTATATTTTATTCATACACGTTCAATTGAATTTGAAGACATTTATTGAAATTGTTTTTTTGAATCATTTTCCTAATTACAGTACTCAAAACAATGATTAGAAACTATTTGAATCAATCAAATTTTGTTAAACATCAATGACTAGAAAATATAGGGAATACATACATAAATTGATTGAGTAAGTCATAAGTTATAAATATGTCACACATTAATCGGTTATTATTTTTTGAATTCGAAGTGCAAATTAACTTAAAAACATGTTAAAACAATTAGTCAAATACAGTCTGAAAATGAAGAAATATAGAAAATGTGGTGGCTCCTAATCACCAATGGTATATCAATAATTCTCTAAAACTACTTATCAACAGAATCAGAATGCAAAGATTATAGGGTAATGCTCGTGACATTGAAAGTCGTTATAACAGCCTCCAACCATACATTCATGAAGACGTTTTTATTTTGTTATCTTGCATTCACACACATCATAATTATTTTATAATCATTGTATTCTACTTGTAAAGTACTACTGAATTTTTAGATGCTCTAGGTACTTAAACAATTCAACGGCTTTCAATCACTATATTCAATTTTGTAACCAAAGTGATGAATTTTTAATGAAAGATTATTTGAGAAATACTTTTAACATGTATCCTGAAATCAATTGATTTCACATGAGTAAGCATAGCTAATAGTTCAAAATGGACTCGAGCAAAAAATTGAGTAATTCAATCCTATAAGATTTTATCTACAATAATCATTATTTTTCTTATGTTCTAAGGAAAAAGTTCAGTTTATTTTTTCTCAAAAGTTTGCATTAATCTCAAACTATAGATCACATAAATTCTTATTGTAGATAAAATATCAATAAAATAAAAATATCATTAAAACTCTAATTAGAAAATTCTACAATTTGTGTGAAATCTAATAGAATATTTGATATTCAACATATGTGATAACATAAATCATATTTATATCAGTGTAAACGATAATATAATGATTGTTATTAAGTAACTATGGTCACACAAACAATTGTATTATTACATTGTCTACTCATGTAAACTGTTTCGTTTCCAGAAAAAAAGTAGTATCATTTTTGCTGATGATATAAATATTGTGCTGTCATGATATTGATTAGAAGAATAAACAACTCAAATTACAATATGCCCTTATTGATGCAAGAAAAGTACTAATTATTAAAGCGTCAATTGATTCAATGCCATATATATATGCATTTTTATGAATCTATCGGACTTACTATTTGAGATCTAGAATATAATTAATTTTTGAAGTTCGATTTATTAAATGATGTTAATATCCACATAGATATTTAAACATCATTACGTTGTTTCTATTCAGTCTATACATTAAAATTAGATATTAAAGTATTTAAATCGATAAATTCTAAATTGATTTTTTTTCTCAATATCATTGTTGATCTTCGCATATCTTGACACAAAATTGTGAAGTCAAGTAAATGGATATGTACAATTCAACTAACATATTATGCCGTTATCGATGTTGTATTGACACTTCGTTTCTTTCTTTTTTGTCAACGCACTACAGATATCATTAGATAGAATAATATGCAGGTAATGACAAGGTTTCATTGCGATAACTATTTGTACCAAGATAATTATATGTATATATGCTATTTGCCCTCGTATTCATATACATCTTTAGGTCATATTCTTTTTTTGTTTTTTATTATTAATGACAAAAGAAAAAGAGAGAGACAGTGCATGTGTATCGGCTCATACACATGTTAAACATCAACCATACTATCAGTGACCTAGCTAAGCAATAGAATGATAAAAGAAATGGCTAATTCAATTCCATATCTAACTTATATATGTCCTTCAAATATAGTTTATCTCAAGTGTTTATCTGTCTATAACATTTATTGGTCAACTTATTAGTATCGAAAGAAACAAAATAAGAAGAGATCATTTATATGTCTAGCTAGACGATAGAAATACAAAAAAAAATTGCATCTATACACGCGATTGACTGATTTGTAAATGGGTCATACAGTAGTAATAATCTTACAATTAGTTTCTTATAGGCGATATAAATATACGTATTTGTTTGTTTCTATTCGTGATGTTGGTTACGTATATAAAATGAGGTGAGAGCGTTGTTTTATATGTTTAGATAGTAATCGATCAATCGTCATCACTTCAACGACCAAATGTCTGCTTGCCTCTCAGCCATTGAAGACAAAAAAGTGGAAATAAGTGCATCGGTTTATATTCCTTCCGCTCTCGTTTATTTCCCTTGTTTGTCCATACTTTATACGAATTGTCTGCTAGCCAGCCCAGTTTGTTCTTTTCTTTCTTTTTTTCTTCTCTTTCAACTATGCAAAGCAAGAAGAGAAAGAGAGAATGGTGATCATCACATCATATTTGTTTGTGACTAGAGAGGTTTGTATGAGAGCATGCTCAAGTTTTTTTTGTCGACAAGTCTCTATTGTTCGTTCTCTTCCATCATTATCGGTCTCTTATATGTTTTTTTTTGTGTGTTTGACATGTAAAAGAACTGGTCTTATCATTTAGCATACACTGTTGATTGGCCATTGGTAATACTAGGCTATATCATGTTCTTTTTTTTTACCAACTATTTATTCATTTTTATCAAACGAAAAAGTTTATCTATATTCAACTAACGATAGAGAATCTTTTCTTATGAGCTGATCATGAAATCAATCTGATATGTTAAGTGTTTATTCCAAGTTTTTACCGAATGATCAATAAGTAATATGTAAAATATGCAGACACAGTGAGAAAAATATAAAGTACACTACCTATACTAATAGGTTATGATCTAACTATTAATTATGTCGACTAGCAATCTTTTCTTTCCTATAGTACACATATAAAAAAAGAATCCGTCATCTAGTCGTATTGTCAGGTAACCAAACTGATGTGTAGATGAAGCCTAGTAATAAATAAGACGCGTCGTCAAATAACGTTCTGCTACGCACGTAGTGACCACTCATTTCTCATGATATATACATATATATATATGTGGTGAATATGATGAGTTTGAGGGCGAAAGCATGTACCCAAGTATTCTCTCGTTTATGCTTACGTCATCCTATTGCTCCATAATAAATAGTGATGGTTGATCGTCGTCTTTTTGGGGACACGCTTCTTCTTCATATATATCTTTTTGCATAAGTATATGTATGTTTAGACCGTGACAATCAATGTGATTGATTTCTACATGCATACAGACACATGTACAAGGTGTATATGTATGCATGTATTGTTTTATTGCCGGTGTCGACATTGTAACATATGTTGTCCCTTCTATTGACACTTATTGACAATCAGAGTCTATTCTTTTCTCTATGACACTATTATTTTATTCATTGCTCTTCTTCGTCAAGTAGTCGGTTTTTTATGCAACGATGTGTTGAATTTGCGTGTATGATGAAAGAACAATTCAATGGCATTTTTTTTTATTTCGATTTTTCTCAGGGACATTCAATGAACAAAAAAAAAAAGAAACATGAAGCAACGAAAAGTACTTGAATTTTTGAACAACACATCTTTAATCCTCTTATAAATTCTATCAAAGTTCATTGTCATATATATTAATTTATTCACTTGCTCAAGGTCTATTATTTACCAAAATGTCAATCTTGATCTATCACAGCGGTAAGTAATAATATACAGGTAAGTAGACGGCGAGACAAGTCTCATTCTTCTATATATTTCTATTATGATTAATAGTACATTCTAGTAGTAAGATGCGATCTCTTGTTGAGATCAGATAGAGATTGTAAAAGTTAATTAATATATGTTTTGATTGGGTGATAATGATTGTTCATTTTCATATATTTCGTCTTTTCTTTTTCAATTGATAATGATTTCAACGACTGATGACCTTTACGATGCCGAAATGTTTACCGAATAGTTTATCTTCTTTTTGTTAGGACATATTTAGAAAGTACATTAACACTTATTTGCAACTGCCTATATAAGAGATCATATCGATCAACATCCATCGTTGCATTTTTATAAGCGACCTTGGACGAAGGTTGTCGCCTGTCGTGCTTGTTTCTCTTTATTTTCTCGGCATATTTCATGTTGACCTGGTTAAAACAAAGAATTCTTACATCATATGATAATCGTTCAATAACATTCAGCTTGATCTATCTATCGATCATCTTTCATAATTACTTACATTCCTACTCACTGTGGATTCTAGTAGAGATGATGATGACATCATCATCATCATCATCATCATCATCATCATCAATAAGAATACCATAGAAATTCATACACATTTCTTTTAATTCTTTTCCCCATTTTTATTTTATTTTTTTGTTGTAGATGATGGTATGTGTATGTATGTCCTCGAATAATTCCTTCGTAACACCATCATTTTTTTTTCGAATTCAAACAATAATAACAACGACGTAGAACAGGAGAAGGAAAATTACAATTTGATTTGAAATCAATATTTACTATTAATGATTTCTTCAAATAATTTATCAATATCAAATAGATTATTACAGAAACAAAATTCTATGCTTCTTTATAATGAAGAAGCAAAAAATTTAGATGTTAATGATAAGCTTCTCCTACCGAATTCAACACGTTCACTTAAAAGACGTACAAGTTTACTTGAGAAGAGTAGAGATTGGGTAAATAAAATTTCAATTTTCTTTCAAAATGATTTCTTAGTAACGGCATTGATATTATTTTTTTGTTTCATAGGCACGACGTCTTATAGCTCTTCATCGACCACGTCGTAATACAGTTTCAAATGAAAAAATTCGTGAAACATGTTATGAATTAAATAAAAATCAAGAAACAAAAAAAAACTCTTCACATGAATTCTTACATAATTATCAAAAGAGTTTTGATGAAGATGGTTATTTATCTCCAATGGAGATAAAAGATAAAGTAACTCATGACTTATATAATTATTTTTTTCTTGTTTCATCTTATTTTTGTATTCTATAGATTGATAATATTACTCAAGAGAACACACATCATCATCATCATCAATCTCATTCAAAATTATCTACAAATTCTGAACATTTTCTTCTTAATTCTAATAGTAGTTCTAATGTTTCACAACGTATCTATCGTTATCATGATCCAAATATTCAAACATTGTCATCTCAATCAACATATCAACAACAAAAACAATTACCAAAAACATCATTTGCTTCGGAATTTCAAAAATCACTTTCAATTTTTGATTATATTGATTTTGATGTTTCAAAAGAAACAATTAAACAACATGATGATGAAGATTCTCTTGAAAGTTTAAAATATCTATTTAATGATGATCATAAAAAACAACACGGAAATATTTCTCGTCGTATTTTACGTCGATCAACAAATGCATCATCAATATCAACTGATTCAGGTTATAGTGATATACCAATGTTATCATCAAAATTTATTCCTGTACATTTAATATCATGTACATTAATACCGGTGAATGTAACAACACCCGATTCAACAAATATTTGTTGTATACCATGTACATGTCGTCTATCATCATCAACATGTTTGTTGAATCAACAAGAACGAAAATATTCTTCCAATTCATGTCGTTCTCATTTTTCTCATCAACCATTATCAAATATAGATAATAAAACTGAGAATGTTATTAATAATATATGTTCATGTAATAATAAGTATTATTCAACGATGGCAATATGTTCATCATTATCTGTACCATTGACTATGCCAAGTAAATCTGTAACAAAACTTGATGATCTTAAAGAAGAATATTATACTAAAGAACAAAAACGACATTTAAAGAAAAAACAAGCAAGTTTAATGAGGTTTGTTTTGTTTTGTTTGAATAGAGTTCTGTAATCGTATTTATTTCATCGAAAACTATAGTAACTTCATTGAAGTTTTCATGTGGAATAAATTATATCGTCTAACTCTTTGATTCTTTATAAGAATTGTTTTTTTTTTTGAATAAGTTCTTTTTCAATGAATATATGTAAAACTATTGACTCTTTCAGCTCAAACTTAATTGGTTAATTAATTAAAATATAACTAGTGAATAACTCTCTAACCTTCTATTGAATATGTACTAAGATTTCAAAATAGATTCCACATTATAAACTATATCTATGATAAAATTTTTAGCAAGATCGGTTTTCTAAAAGTGTGCTCATGTTTCAGAACGAGATCTTTTATTTTACGGCCATCTTGAGAGCTCCGATATGGACTTGTTTGATGAACTTCACCATTCAATTTCAAGAGCATTTTTTGTTGCGATATTCGTGATTGCTTACGTCGTTAGCGCTAGTTTTTCAATGCTAATTCAATGGAAAACAGTCTAGAAAGTTGATTTTTTTCTAGTCCTAGTCTAGAGAAAACTATTCCAGAATTGATTCGTATCACATCTAAAAGGGTCCTTCAGTATTTGTTGTTTTGATATGTTTAGTTGATGATTAGTGCTATTTTTTGCATTATCTCTCTTTAATTATGTTTTGATTGATATAATTTATGAGATAATTCACTTACGGCTATAGAATATTTAATTGAAACCTTCAACTATGATCTTGCCTATCTCTAGTACAAAAATATAAGCATCTTTACTTTTTGCGAAGTTTCATTGGCAACGAATGAAATTGCTGATATCTTAAAAGTGTTGATTGAAGCAAATACTTCTGTTCTCCAGATATTGAGTAGTCAAAAAACAAAAACGATTGTATTTCATAGAATAGTTTTATAATTGACCTTTGTTTTTCAATATTAAAAAGAGGCATATGTTTTAATTGAAATTTTTAAGATATTTTCATAGCTAAGCTTTTTATTTATGCTATAAAATCTCTATTCGAAATTTGATAATATGACTTTTACCAAACACCTAGTTCTAGATTGATTTTATCAACTTTTACTTTTATGGATATTAGGAGGTTGTAGCTTGCAACACAATTTGAAATAGCTTCTTCTTCTTTTTTTTTATAGACTCCCTAATATCACTGATGATTTGAAATCAATATCACGTTGGTATAGACCATATCTAGAAAGGTAATTCAAATCAATATTTTATAAATTTCTTTTTTTTTTTAATTTGTTGAAATCATTCGATTTTTTATTATTTTTGTAGAGAAGCAGTATGCGATGTCCTTCAACAAGCTGATTATGGTGCATTTATTCTACGAGATAGTACAACACAACCTGATTGTTACGCACTTTCAATAAAAGTTCCAAAATTCACACATGAATCAAATATAGTTCATTATCTTATTGAAAAAACTATGGTTAATAATAGTCCTGTTTATCGCATTAAAGGAACTATAAAACAATTTCCAACACTTCTATCACTTTTAATACATCACTCAGTTATGCCAGAAATTTTACCGATAACACTTAATCTTAATGAATCAATTACTGTTTGATTATACGAGAGAAAAAAAATTACATATATATATATATATTCATAGTCTATGTGTAGAAACAGTGAATTCGAGTTCTTTTCTTTTTTGTACTGCTGTGTTTATTTAAATCTTTTCCTTTTTTTTAAAACAAATAATTCAAAGTACAGAAAAAAACAATTTGTCGAAATAAATAAACATCCAGCAATGAATTCTTCTTCTGTAATATGCTCGTCTTTAATATTTCGATCAAATACTTATCGTGTAAAAATTTCAATATTATTACTTGATTCAAACTATGTTATTCATACGTTTTGTGAAACACGAAATTCGCATCTCTCACAAACAACGACAGACACATTAGAAATGGCCATTACAAACATGACTGACATTTTAGCAACGCATCGTCCTCGAGTCATAAACTGTGACAGATGCCTTAGCAACACCCTTTTCTCCTTCACAGGCATCATGGTTGCACTCTCTTTTTCTCGTGTCACAGGTTGCGACAGACATTGTTGATATACGATCAACGGCCGTATGTCAATGACGTCTCGTTATGATATATATGAGATATTTCCTTATAGCATTACTGGGGGATTAAGTAAAAACGATGGTGAAGAACTGTGTCCCTGAATAGATAGAAGGAAGCAATCTCTCTGTGATAAGCAACAACAGCTACATCGTGTTTCACATTTTTGTCCTACAGGAATTGCATTAACAGCTTTTTTTCTATAGCAAATACAAGTTCATCATATTTCATTATGACATATGATGCAACAGTAATGAGACATATGTCGGACACTATTTCTCAGTAGAAAGGTGCTGAAACAAAAAAATACTTTATTTATCAGAAGATAGAAAATTTTTCTCTCTTTTGTATCGTATATAACTTATATGTACTACATGTTGATAAATAAAATGTCGCAGCACAAAAAAGAAACACTCAAAATAGATCTACACTTTTCATATAATGTAGAATAACAATTGAGAATATCAGCTCCTATATCGTTTTTAGTAAACATGTGTTGGAATAATATTTTTCTTTGTCAGTTGATAGAAAATGTTCTTTTCTTTCGAATTGTATAAAACTTAATTTTGTTATACATTCATAAAGAAAATACATACGAGAAAAAATAAAAACGCTCACACAATGAATTTGTAATTTTTATATTGATTCATAAAATAAACTGTATAAAAATTCATTGTTTTTTTTTTGAATGCCTTGCTTTGTAATCTACGGACATGGGGTAAAAATAGAGTTATAACTGATATAAAAGAGAAAAATATTGTCTATCTTCTAGTAAATTAAGTTTTCTGTCAACATTTGTCTATCGACGAGAAATAGAGTCGGACATTTTTCTCAGTACTTTTGCATCATATCTTATTATTTTGATTGATATTATAGAATTGAAAACAAAAACTTAATTGACGTTGATAATCTTGATATGATAAACAAAAGTATATACAAGAAAAAAATTCTTCAAATAATAAATAACCTGATTTATCAAAATGAAATGTATTAAAAATATAATCAGCAACAAAATCAAGCTGTTGAGGTTTATCACGATGTAATAATTTATAAAAAAAATACGATGAAAATTCTTACGATCAAGTTTTTCATTAGAACAATCAATCTTAAATTGTTGTTATCAATGCATAAGTTCTCCACATGTTAAATCAAGTACATTAGATGTTAATTCTTTCGATATGAGATTTCAGCATGTCTCTTATAGTGATGTTACTCGAAAGTTTTCATGAAGACTCATCCATCTTTAGTCATGTGAAGGTAAAGCTAGTAGTCTCTTGTAATACTCCGATGATAAAGACAACTCTTACAGACTATGGACCCACGATTTCAAATAAATCCTGAACCTATCATTAGTATTGTACTCTCATTTATCTTGTTTCTTCCTGAAATTAGACTCATTACTTCTATAATATTTCCTTGGACCTTAGATAAATGATGATAGCTACTATCAATCTCTCGTGTAGTATCTTTATGATCTTCATATGGGTTCTCTATCTTTCAGTACATTTTTCTTCTATTCATCATCTTTATATAAATTTATGTACATTGTCTCAAAAATTTCAAAAATTTATATGTGTTCTTACAGTAAATCTATTCTCAAGATTTTTTTTTCTTTTATTTTGAAGAAGAAAAAAATGATGTATTTACTCTTTATATGTCGCCGTTATGTGAATGAATATAAATAACATTTACTTTGGTTTAGGGATATTCATCAATAAGTAATAATACGATAAAAAGAGGTGTTTATGTTGCGTCAGAGAATTTACTTAATAGCAAAAGGATATTACGTAGATAAAAAAACAAGCAGTATGAATGATACTTGATCACAGATTTCAACCGACTTCTTGTCTGATTGAGTTCGTAATCTAGATGTGATCAAATTTGAAGTGAAGTGGAATTGCAATGGATAAACGCATCATTCTTATTCATAGTAATACGATACAGAAACAATTAGTATTATATTGCGGAACGGGATGCGATAAAACAATCCATCATTGTGTATGTAGATTCATTGTTTGTATAAATATTTTCAGAATTCTTGCATAATATTTCTATTTGTTAGAAATTAATCATAATAATCGCGATAACATGAAGTTTGCCACATATAAAATATAACAAGATTTACAATTCTGATAGAAATGATTGACAATCTTAATCGACATACTTATGATTTAATTACGTATTAAACGAGATCAGAAATATTGGTCTCATGAGTAGATACAAGTGAGATGAATCGCTTTTTATTCTAGTCTCGACTGAAATGTAATAGTTTTCGTAGAAGAAACGAATTGAAAGCCAAGGAAGCAACAAACCTGGAAATTCTTATTCAACTCTCAGTAATGAATTTCAATTTTTTTTAATAATACTTGTAGTTTTTTTGTTACTGATTACTGAACGTCTGGTAATTTTTCGTTTGATAAAAATTTCGCTGTTCATTACTTGTTCGATAATATATTTCAAGACAAAACAAATTTTTATTAAATAATTCGTTCGAAACAAATCATTCGTATTAGAAAGACAAAGACAAAGACAAGAAAAAGAACAAGAGATTATCATAATATATACACTAAAATTTTCTTCTATATTATGCAATTGTTGCTAAATGATATTGTCGTTGTTTATGAAGTAGATTTTCTTGATTTATTACTGTTGATTTTACATGATCATGATTATATGAATCAAATTCAGAATCACGTCGTAAACCAGTATTTTGAAGAAATTTTGGATTTGTATTTCTCATTCGTTTTAATGAACTCCATTTATCTAGAATACGTTGACGTTGACGAATAGCAATAAAAACACCAATAATAAAAAATATAGTAAAACATGATATTGGTATTGCATAAGATAATATTTTTCTTAATTGATCATCATTGGTTGAAGGTGTTGAAACAGTATGCCAACTATTCGATGATGTTGTTGTTAAATTGCCAATATCTTTTATTATTTTATTGTTAGTATTCATTTTTCTTTTACATTAGAAAATGCTTGTGTACTTTAAAGGATAAACAATCTTTCATAAATATCACCCTCGTGATTTATTTATCTTTTTTTTGTATATGCATCATCATTGTGTTTTTTTTCTGTTACTCACAGGGGACAAATACACTTATCGACCCCCCCTCATCTATTCACTTAATTCGACTAATTAGACCCTGGGGAGTTCATTAAAAGTATTCCCAATGGTCCCAGACCAATAGTTTAGGAGATGGGTGTGGGTGGGTGTGGGATTTGAGGGTGTGGGTGTGGGTGTGGGTGTGGATGTAGGTGTGGGTGTATGAGGACCAACACTTACACCCACACCCACACTCAAAACCGACACCCACACCCACACCCACACCCACACCCACACCCACACCTTACACCCACACCCACACCCCACACCCACACTCACACCCAAATTATCATCTGACAAAAGTTTACTAAACACAAAGAAAATTCTTTCCGGTTAATTTTCCGTCAGAAGTTCGTAAGTGTTTTTGTTTCATTAAGATTTAAATATTTAGTTGTATAAAAGACAATATGAAAAATTTCGATGGCATCACCTTAATGCTTTATTATAGTTGGTTTTTTCAAACACTATCAACAAAAGAAAAGTTTTCTTATCATTTATTATCATAACGACAACTTGTGATCTTTACGACCACATATTTTGACCCATTGTCTTTAAAGAATTTCATAAATAGACAAGTGACAGTTTAGTTTTCGATCAGAAGAAAAAAAAAGCCTAAACAAAGATTGTAAGGTTAATAATTCAATTTATTTTTTTTGTTTGTTATTCAAAAATGTCTCGATTGCTTGAATATATCTATATGGATGATGAAGAATGCCTTTTTTTGCTTTATGGTTTCAGTCTAAAAACAAAAAAATTGTTTACTAAATTTTTCTTTACCTCTTATTGAGTACATTGACTAATTTGTGATATTTTAGCATGCAAATAGTATGCAGTCTATGCTCTTGCTTTTTTTGTCAATAGATCACAAATTAATTGACGATTGCTGTGTCTGAATCCTCAGTATTCGGATAAGAATATCATTTTGTGGAAGGTTTTTTTAATGAAACTTGTATGTAATAATGCTCAACGACAGACAAATGTTATGTACAAGTTTCAGCTTAATTCACTGAACTATTAATGAATTACAGTCTTCAAAGACCAACAGATAGTTTTCTTTCAGTTAAATGACCACATAAAAATGGATGCAATTCTAAGAAGGATTTATGAACTTCAATGAATAAATAGACACGATCCATCAGAATTCTTGCTCCATTAAAACAATCGAAGTAAGCTCAGGTCTGAGACCCACATTCTTTGTGCAGTATGTACAGACAATTTTCCAACCTATATAACATGTATAATAGTTGAGATACCACGAGTAGGAGGCTTTTGCCCACTATTGTATAAACTGCAGTCCATTTTTTTCGAATTAGATATCAAATGTTCAACATGAATTTGAACTAATCAAATTATAAAATTATTATTGATTTATTTTTTTATTTGACAATGTTGATAATGATGAATATACTTTTTGTTTTTACATATCTGAAGAAAAATTTACAAGACAATAAATTTTAATATATATTTAAGAAATGTTATTAAATTGAACTATTTTCTTTTTGTTGTTTAAGTCGTTTAAGTGCATTTTGAGCATTGATTAATTCATCACATAATTCATAATAACGTTTTATTAAATGTTGATAATGAACACCTTCATTACTAATAGCCATTTCAAGTTTTTTAAAATGATTTATTTGTTCATCATATTGATGTTGTTTTTCTTCACAATCTAATCTAAACAAAGAAATTTCAATTGTTTAAAAGAAAAAGTCAATAGAAGATTTTTTTATATCATTATACTTCATATTTTGTAATATTTCAATATTTTCCATTGTATATATATCACGAATAAATTCACACCGACGTAATCTATAAAGAAGACAAATTCAATAGGACAAAGAAAAAGACAAAGTTAAATTATTGTTTAATATATACTGTATTTGTTTAAGTAATAATTGATATTGTTCACGAAGTGTATCAATATGACTTGTATTTAAATCATTAGCTTTAATCATTTTTAATTGTTCAATACAAACATTTTGAATTTGTGTATTTAATTTTGAATAAAGTTCATTGAGTGCTTGAATTTGTTTTATAAAATGACCATTTTTTATCATTATTTCTTTTCGACTAGATAATGTTCGTTTAATTATATGAGATATTGTATTTGGTAATTGAGATTTTGTATTAACACCTAAAGGAAATTAAATATAAAAGAAGCTTATGAATAAAACTCAACATACCTGTACAAAGAACAAGTTGTTCAATTATTTCATTTAAATATTCATTTACTTGACGTTGTACTGAAACAGGTAAGATCTAGAAAATGAAATCGAAATGATTGATCTTAGCCTGTTAATGAATATAAGTGTAAATTGATATTGGTCCAACTTTTTGACATATTCTCTGAAAGATTTCAGATTATCGAATGTTTTCATATGTACTACAGACAGATACGGGCAAGAGGGTTCCAATTCCGGCAGGATCAATACTTTTTTCATTGGAAGTGATAGCTTTTATGATCTTGTAAGACTTACGGCAAATATCATATTCTCACGATTCATATGTTCTAAAAGTTTAGGCAAAAATTACTGAATAATGATTACTTGACTATTTCCTGTTAAGAAAGAATATTAGAGATTATGGAAGATGTCTCAAACTTGTTGATACCTGCTAAAAAAATGATATGGTATTTTTCACTAGTACACATGTATTACTAAGCACGAAACTAGAACCAAAAACAATTGGTTCCGCTCAGCACTAACTACTGAGAATTGAAAGATGTAAATCAATACTTTAAATAATATTTCAAATCTTATCAAAGTATTCATAATTTCGAAAAACGATACAGTGCATAGCTCGCAATCATTTTCGTCTTTTTCGAGACTAAAGATATGTAATATCCGTTTTCGCTCTCATCATTCCGGTACTACGACAAAAACATTGTCCGACTTGGAACTAAATATTGAAATTAAATATTTTATAATTCGCCGCAAATTATGTTGAACGTTATAGGAATCAGAACAACATTTTAAGAAAGATGGTTTTAAAAGGTGGCTTATGGAGTTTTCAAGGTCTGTTGTGGAAAATAATATTGTACATCTCTTAAATAGTCCAATCGACTTGAATGTTCTGTTTTCAATATTATAATATATTCTTTAAAATTTTATGTGGTATAGCTTGGTTTATGAAACGATAACCATCATCTGAAATATGTAAATCCATTCTTTTCAAAATATGTGAAAAAAATACCGCGAAAAAGTTTATTTTTGAATTTAACTAGCTCTTTATATGTATTTTGTGAAAACTTGTTTTTAATCAATACTTTTCAGTAAATCATTTAAAAGAAAAATACAGTTTTTATCGGTAAAAAGTGAATTCTCTTAATTGCTAAAGTTGTTTTCTACCATTAATATCAACTTTTGACAATTTATATTCAATCGTGTGTGTTTTCTTCATGAATTTATCGGACAAATTATGCCTTGCATCGCTTGACTAGAAGATATTCAGTCATCATTCTGCATGCTTTTATCTGTGGAATGAAATAGACTGTTGTAACAGCTTAAATATTCGATTGTGGCTCATTTTCATGAAAGGATTGAAAAATATCTCTAATACAGTCTACATCTGGTGTTTGTATGCAAAATTCGCCTTGGATTTTTCGTTTTCAAACTATAAGAGACTCAAATTGGACGACAAATAAGCCGTCAAAGAATATACTGTATTGAAAACTCATTTATAGCTAAAATTAAGATAATTGTTCATACTTTTCTCTTATAAATACAAGTAGAATTCTGAATGAGAAATGAACTAGTCAAGGCTTCGTTCTCAAGCAATATAAAACCTTGTTTTACTGATAATAGGTTTTTGACATTCGGCGAAAATTTGAAATAAACATAAAAAACATCAATACAAGTTTAAAATTTTGTTGATATAAACTCTCTGAATAGAAAAAAAAGAACATACTTGTAATAAACTATTAGTCGACGAATTTGATGATGACGCTGCTGTTGATTTAAATGTTCGTATTGCATTTAAATCTATAAAATCAATTATATGCAATGTTTTTATTTAATATTAACTTTACCATTCGATGAAAAATTCTCATCAAGTAATACTATTTGATCAATTATATTAATAAGAAGATTTTGTTCAATAGACATATCTAGAATAAAGATATAACAAAAAAAATTAATTTTTATCCATATCCGGTAATGGAATATCAAAATTAAATGAAAATGTATTGTCTTTTGTTGTTATTGAGTCACTATTATGATGAGTACGACGGACAAAACGTGAAGATAATGGAATTTCACTTTTCGTATTTACTCGAATTTGATTATGTCCTAATGATAAAATGTAAAGTTTTATATTAAGACAAAAGATGATAATATTAGTACACATACGTGTTTGTCTAGCTATGTCTTCATTATGCATTTTTTGACGATAATCACCAAATAATTGTTGCATCATTTGTCGTTTACGAATTAAAGATGCCTTAGGATTTGTTAAAACTTGTAGAGCTGATCGAGCTATAAATAAATTTTCATATTGTTTATTTCTTAATATAAAAAAGAAATAAGTTAAATTATAAAGACAAATAATATATTTGATATAAAATCTTATGTTAGTGACAACTCCAGACTCTAGAGAGCATGAAGATGATATTTCAATTTAATGTACGTTCTCATTATAAATCATACAGAGGAAAATCTTCTTCCAAGAGCGCAAGAAATAAAAACGCTTCATTACATTTAGTTCAATACTGTTCGAATAGAAACTTCTCATAGGGAATATAAATTATGTACTCATCTTATTTATTTTTTCAAGTCCGTAATAAAGACATGATTCCATGTATTATATATTTTTAAGATATTATCTCCAACTCTTTAGTACTATTTGATGGTTCTTTCCTCTTTTTTGGCCGTTTCTAGTTTTCGATGAGGCACGTGTTCAAGGATTTTAAAATCGTTGTTGGTTCTTTGCAGGACTACATTGCGCTCGCTTACGAATTCATTCTAACATTGTTTGATCGAGCTGAAATTTTTATTACGGAAATATTCTCCAGAGGTAAGATCAACCAGTTTCATTTGTGACCTTCCTATCTGGATTTACAGATCACTGAGCACCAGCACTCTAGTTTTGCATCCTAGTCTTGATGTATTTCTCTCATAAAACAAGGAAGACGAATTTTTGAAAACGCTCAAAATTGTCTCCAAGATGCGATTTAAAGCATCTGAATAAAAATGCACAGTCTTATTGACAAAGTTAGAGGAGAGTCCTAAGTGGAGTCGATGTAGTCTTATGGAAAATTCTCTTTAAGATTTTTTTTTCTACGAGCATATCTTATTTTAGGCTTTCTATCCTTGGTAAAGATTTCAGACGAATCAGTTGTATCCTCTTCGTGAACCAAAACAGGCTGAAAAAGAGGAGAGCTATCCTTAACTTCAACAAGTCGTGAACAGATATTATTAAGTATACAACATTGAGGGAAATTTCCTCAGAATAAATTGCATGAATATTTATTTTATTTCTAAAAATAATTATGATCTTTGAATCAATTCAGTAAAACTTACGAGGATCTTTATCTTTTGTCGATGATGATCTCATCATACATTCAAGTTGTCCAACACACCAAGCAAGTTCACGTTCAAAGCGTTCAGCCATTTCTGGATCTGTTACAATAGGTAATGCCTATGAAAATAATAGTAAAATCAAAATTTATACTTAGATTCATATAACTTACAGCCGTTGATGCTGATTCTTTTGAATTTTTTGTTTTCGATGCCATCTGAAAAATATAATTTTATTAAAAAAAAAACAATCATCTTTCATTTCATAAAGAAAACTATTTGAGCTATTTGTTTTTCTCGCATGATGAACACTAATTGAAATATGCGTTTCCTTTTCTTTTTATACTTTGTAGTATATGAATAACTTAAGCTTTTCCTGTCGCTGATTTTTCTCTTTGAATTGATCGAAATTATAATCAATTGATAAATATTCGTTTTGAGAAAAAGTTAGAATCAGGCAAATAAAATTTTTTTTCTGATCCATTGTTCGTAATAGTTTTCGATACTATCAATCGTCCATTTTAATAAGTAAAGTAAATTAACCAATCATTTGATACATATACAGATGTCCGCCATTTAAACTCTTTTATTGATTATAGAGCAGTTGTCAGTTGGAATCGAACTAAGATCTATCATTTAATTTATTATCAATGGATTTTTTTTTCATCATGTCATTCGATATGACTCACACATGTCAAGTGAATCTGCCAACCGGTTACATCAAATTATTATGGATGTGTGAATCGAAGAAAAAGTGGTGCAGAATTGGTCAATGGGCGTTATAGCACAGTGTCGACCGTATTTAAAATGCTCGGCAAGGTAATCTTGTAGGGAAAAAGCATTTCGGTAGAGGCTAAGTTGAAAGTCTTTTGAGTTGGTGACTTATTAGTACTTGTCTATGGAAAGGAGACATGAACATTCACAATATCTGAAGCAAAAGTGAGCGAGTCGAATCATTTTTTGACTTGAAGATTTGTTGAATTAGTTATAACTTGATTTAATTTGAAAATTTTAATAATAACTAATGAGTTGGCTTTCTCAATAAATGGCCTGGCTTGACTTTTGATCGAAGAATCTCTAGCTTTTCATCTTTGGTATGAAGAGAGTCGACTCAATATTTTTTACATGCAGTATCTGAGAACCAGCATTGATGTTACACTAGAAGACAGAATGTGAAATAATATGGTGCTCCAACTAATCGTATAGTCTTCACTAGAAAATATCCTAAGAAGGAATCGGCTGAGATGACTTGGTCACATTAATAGAATAGATTATTGAACGGGTCCTGAAAAAGGTGATTTCATCTTATTTTTTAGACGCGCAGCGACCTCAGTACTGTGAAACGAAATGATGGTGAAACAATGTTATAGACGATTTAATGAATGCTGCATTCAGCGCGTTTTCTCTTATTTTTAATTCTCGCTTTCTTTCCTCTCTTCTTTCTTTTCTATGTCACGTCTATCTCTTACCTGTTTTTTTTCCTCTTAGTTGTTAAATCTTTTACGAGCACAGTTGACTAACTGACTAGCAAACTCGTACTGAAGTCTTTTCGACGTTTCATTTCTTTTTTTTTCGCTCTGTTTTTTATTTTAGATGTGGAAGGTTGTATTGTCTTGAGCATAAAAGACGTTTCAGACAATTGAAACAATTCATCTTTTAATCTTCGATCTCCGCCTATTTTTTTTAGTATGTATGGCTACACATACAAATTTCTTTTCTTTCTTGTTCATTCCATTATGCTGTTGGTTGTGAAGAATTTATCTTCAAGTTAAAAGAAAAAGAAAAGGTGCGCAATTTGTATATAATAAAATAAAGCATTCCTTTTCATTATTTGCATACATTTCTTATTACAGTAGAAGTGTTTATTGCAAATTACGATCTAAAAGGATTCTTGAAGTAGTGAGAAAGATATTTGAACAGTTCTTCCTCCTCCGTCACAAATCGTGACTGAAATTGTTGATATACGATTACAGATCGTAAGTCAATAACGATTCGTTTTAATATATGAAATATTTCCTAATTGGATTTCTGAAGAATTCAGTAAGAGGATAATGAAGAACTGTGTTTCAAAATAGATGCAATAAAACAATATTCTATAATTAGCAACAGCAGCTACATTGTAATCCTTTAGAGATTGTGAAAATAGCTTTTTTCTCTCAAAAACTTGGGACATGAAAACTGCTTCAGCAGTACCATAATTTTTGTTTCACTCACTCTCGTAATTTATCAACGTGATTCCTTTTTCTGCAGACGTCTTAAATGTAAATTTTATCATCACTCTCTTTCATGTATAAATAAAGTATTCGGTTGGATAGTGAGCTTTCACTTGCTCAACTATGCATCAATATTTCCCACAGGAGAGATTTAGATTCGATTAATCATTTCTCTTTTATTCTTGTAAAAAAATTCGCTCCATAGTTCATTTAAGTTTTTGAAAAGTTGTCCATCTGACACTAAACGCATACGTATTGATCAATAGACAGATCTACATTCTGGTATTCTTTTTTAAAGCTTCTCTCGATAAATAAAGCCAATTTTCGTCAGAATTAACAAAATCAAGATAAATGTATGGGAGGATAGTCCGAGACCTAGTCTTTCATAAATGACGTGACTCATTTATTTGGCACATTCTTTTTTTCCAGAATTTTTTAAGATTTTTATCATCATATGCTAGAGAAAAATGCTATTTTCAGAAAAAGCTCGGAAGCTTTGTTCTTTTTCTCTGTTGATGCGTTTTTTTAATGGCAGACCTTCGAATTCTCTAAGAAGCTTGGTTGTCGCCAATTTCCTAATGTTTTTTTTTTTGAAAAAATATATCAAGATTCGAGTCATCGCAAAGTTTCCTTTTTTAAATGATGATTTTTTTTATTATTATATAAAACAATACTATTATTATCAGAACGTTACTAATTAAGAGTTTCTGGAGAAATTGAATTGGTAATCCTTTTTCTTCGTATAAAAAGGAAGAATAAAAAAAAAGAATTCTGCCATGCCCTCCATCCTGACAAACTCTTCCACATAAAATTTGATGAATATCTCTTTCAAATGTTATGACATATACATGTAAATGAAAATTTTAGCATCGTGTCTTCACTATGGTCCCAACATATTCTGAAAATTTTAGGCAATTAACATGTATCTAGCACGAAATTGGTTTTTGTCGAGAGTGAATGACCTTAAGCTCTGGGTTCTTATATAGTTACATATAATAAATTACGTAGTTATAATGATTTCTGACACTTTTTAAGTGATATTATTTGATTTCAGGTGTGTTTATCATCAAAATAACTGATGACGTCATTGGTCCTTATTAATCGACTAATTACGCTCAATATTGGTCTGTTTTTCGTGGTTATAGGGCTTATAGGTAGTGTCATGCAGATATTCACTTTTATGAGTGTACCCTATTTTCGAAAAACTCCGTGTACATTCTATTTTATTATTGCTGCTATACATGAGTGTGGTCAATTTATGACTGCTCTTGGTCCGCGTGTCATTGCCGCATATTTGGATGTTGACATGACGCGCACTTCTGTCGTTTGGTGCAAGCTTCGTTATTTTTTACTTTCAAGTTTTAGTGAAATTCCTTTGATTTGTGCATGTTTGTCTACTATTGATCAGTTTCTAATTACATCGCAACATGTTCGGTTTCGTCAATGGAGCAGTATTAAAAATGCATATCGAGTTTCTTTGTCCGTTGTTATCATCTGGTGGCTTCATGGTACTCTTTGGTTATTTTATCAGAATATGTCACCGATTACAGGCGTTTGTATTTATACCAATGATGTATTTTATGCCTATACTGGGTTTTTTCTCGGTATTGTTCTCTGGGGTACCCCTATTATAATAATGACGATATTTGGAATATTAGGTTATCAAAACGTAAAAAAAACAACTGTTCTCGCGCGTCTACGTATTGACCGACAACTGACAATCATAGTTTTCATTCAAGTTTTGCTTACCTTAATAGGTCTTAGTCCATTTGTTATTTATAATGTTTATGCAATTATTACGGTGAATGTTGAAAAGAATGCTGATCGAAAAGCCAAGGAGTCATTGACTTCTAACATCACTTATCTTTTTTGTTCAATCGCTTATGCAGTAAGTGTTTTATGAATTATAAAGCTCATTTTTTGTGGTGCGCTTTTAGGGACGATTCTATCTTCTCATGTTCTCATCACTTCGTTTTCGTCGTACGGTGAAAGATCAAATCTTATGGTGGCGACGACCGCGACACATTGTTCCTTCGCCAAGATAATTTCCATGTTATCCATGATCTTGCTTTAGTTGTCATTTGTTTGATAATCGATTATTTGTGTTTTTTCAAAAGAAAACTTGTAGCTTTTCTTCACCAAAATCATTAGAATAATTGATGTTTCGATATGATTAATACTAATGGAATTCACAACTGATTGGAACTGGAAAGATGCTTTCGAATTATCTGACTTTTGGCACTAGATTAGTGCTTGCGTACGAGTGAAGTGTGAAGCTTAGTTAATCATTTGTGGTAGACCCGACTTTTGTCATAATTCGTGTTTGTTTTGATGAGATTATAACACTAAATTTTTTTTTTTTCTTTCTAAGTCTTATCTAACTCCACGAACACTAACAATTAAAGCACATTGTAGATTGTAATCTTCTTTTCCTACTAATTCACTGGTCAAAGATCGCAAGTAAAAAGATCGAAATGAGAAATCTTTAAAAAGACTGTCGCGGTGCACAACATATATACATGATGCATTTCATGCTGCGATAGCTTATTGCATGTTGTCGTCGTATTTTTATTTTGATTCTCTTGTGTTAAAGAAGGAATTGATCATCGAAACAAAGTTCTTCATACACAGGATAGCGTGCAGAAGTAAAACAAAGAAGACTAAGATTCTCCAACAAAAATGAAGGCATCAGTCGCAAGATTTGACAATGTCGATGTGAACTTGAAAGAGCAAAATATAGTCTTGGCTGGCCATGGTTTTTTTTCTGTCTAACTATATGGGAGCGAGAGTGTGATTGTGGGTCTTTATTTTTCTGTTCATCATACGAACACTTGAAACATGCAAGACTCATCTAGTGCAAGTTCCACAAATTTCTCCTATCAAATATTGTACCTGATGGTATTCATCCGGTGCACTGACATTGTAGGTGCGGGTGTGGGTAGAGAGTAGACTCCAAATACACCCACACCCTATCAAGATTTAACAATTAACAAAAATCAATAGATTAATTTTTATAAACCATCTAGAAATATTATTATTCTCATGTAAATATTTATGCCATTTACTATGTTGGATAATTTACATGTTGAAAATTTTGCTTCATATTTGGATAATCATAAGATATTAAATTTTTATGTAGATGAATTTCATTTTGATTATTGTGGTCCATTTACATGAAATATACAACGTTTATTAGCTTCATTAAATATAATAGGTCATAGTAAAGGTTTTAATTGAAGAAATTTTATGTGTTTGTGTTGAATCATATTTAAAAAACATTTATGAATTGTATAAACAACAAATAGATTATTTTGTATTAACATTTAAAAAAAATTATTAAATCAAACTCGAATTTTAATCTCGCATTTTTCGTCTTGATTCAATGGCAATTAAGATCAAGAATTTATTCAATCAAACACAATTAAGCATATTGATGAATGTACATGAAAAAAAAACATGCTTATTGTATATTTGTTTTTCTTATTCTTTATGCTTTTGAAAATAATTTCAAATCAATTCCGGACATTAAACAAAAAAATGGCTTCATATTTTATCATAAAACTATTTCGTTACAAATTTCTTTTTCTCTTGAATAATTCTGAAACCATGTTCCTAATTATTTTATAGTTAAGCAAATAGTCTCAAGTATTGATCACATAACGATAGCAGTTAAACTATTGGAGGAACAAAACAGAACATTTTTCATTTTACTTTTTGAAGCCAAGTTTAATTGCTTTACTATATGAAAAAGATATATTTATATACCTTGAGTTAAAATGTAGTCTTTTTTTCCCAAAATAAGTTCATACATAACAAGACAAGAATAAATGAAAGAATTTAATGTCATTATATGACGATCAATGACCACCTGTTTCTTGTTTAGCTTGTCCCATAAGTTTTTGTGCTTCTTTAAGATAATCAGTAGCACTTTTGAAAAAACCTGTTTTAAATTGTTCACCTAATTGGAGCAATTGTGCAGCTGTTTCATCGTCGTTCTAGAAGTGAAAAAAAAATAATGATAAACAAGTGAAAATAACGCTCGTCTGTAGACTCGCTTAGCTCTTTCTCGTAAAATTGTGTCTGAACCATCGGCAAATTACTTATTTACATGATTTCAAGAATTGCACTCTGAACATTTTCGCTGTTTTTTTCTGCCAAGTTCACCTACACGTTTGAGTTTAGCGTTCTGAACAGAAGGTCGGACCTAATTTTCACACTACTATGGTGAGATTAGCAAATCTTGCTACCCCTTACTATTACTATATTATTAACACAAACGAGTTATAGACTCTAATTTTTCTGTTTGAATAATCTTTGGTCAAGTTTTAAAAAAAAATTACTAATCGAAGTAGCGAAAAAAAGTAAAAACTGACCTTTGACTTAGACACTGCACCTAAATTATCTTTAGTCAACTTTTATGAAAAATATCAATAATTAATAATTAGTTAATTATTAATTAATAATTTCAAAAAACTGACCTCAGATTCGAACTCTTCGTCCTCGATTATCTTTGGTCGAGTTTTATTGAAAAGATCCCTTTTTGTTCCGACATCATTATTCGACCAATCAGTGAAGTGCGGATATACAAGCAAGCAAACAATTTATTCTTGCTAGACTCTTCTCTACGAGAAAGAGAAAATCTGTGATCCGTTAAGACATAAGGCGTCTTTTAAAATGAAAGTTTTTTGTTTTAGTGCACTTACCACTACTTTCTCAGCCATTTCTCTTATAACAAAAGGAATTGTTAGAAAGAGAGTGAGGGTGCGACTGAACAATAAAATGAGAGAAGAATACAATCATAGACGAATATATATACATGGATAACGCTCCAAACAGACTGACTTAATTCAAAGTGAATTAACCAATATAATTCGCGTTGCTATGCAAAAAGGTCAATCATTTTTTTTTCAATCACTTTGAATTAGTTGGTCTCTTTTTTTTTCTTGTTTTCGTCTGAATTGAAGAAGAAATGAGTGCAGCAAGATTAGTCATTATAAAATTTTCTTATTCTTTAATTTGCTATCACTAAAAAAGCAAATTTTACGTTGAAAATGATATTCATTTTTTCATTATTATGTCATAGGCAACTAATAAATATATCAATAGCTCGAACTTTTAATAAACGTAAGAAACATAGTTTTGTCGAAAATAAGATCTAACGAGAATTTTTATCTTAAGATTTAACATTAGAGTTAAGTATTTGGAAGCTAGAGGTAATCACAAGACAAGGCAAGGAATCAGATTGATATAACCCTTACTATTGAGTTTTAACTAATAGTTAGCTTCTAGTCCGATCATATTAAGATATTAAACAATGCGAAACATAGAAAAAAAAATTATTCGATCAATTCCTAATATTATATATGAAAATTCTGCTGTCATGTTATATTATACCCGTTTTGTTGACGTCATTTCTTCTTCTTCCACGAGCTTAAATGATGATGATGATGATGATGCTTTAATGATTGTTTTCTGCTAAAGAAATAATTGAAATATGTAAATTATTTAAATTTATATTACCACATCGCCATCAGCTTTAATTCGACGACAAGCATTAGTCAACATACGCTGAATTTCTTTTAATTTATCAAATTCATCTTTATGAACATCATGAGTATGTTGAAGCCAATCTGTTTTGTTCGCACTAGAAATATAACGATCACAATTTAAACAAACATAAAGACCAGTAGTATCTAAATAATAAAAAAAATTTAGATTTTTTGATTATATAAAGAAAATATATTCGCATATTCTTGTAAGATTTTTAATGTACGTTTTGAGATAACTAGCATAAAAAAAAGAGACAAATTCTAAAAACCTATTCGGATTCTAGAACACTTATGACGAGTTCCTTAGACATATTATCGAAAATTTTCAAACTTACTCCTTTTTTCATTTCACCTATTTTATCGACTAGTATTATTTAACTGGCATTCGTAGTGGAACAAAAAAAACAGCAAAAATCTTACCGTTTCTTGGTGGTTTATAACCATGAAACAAATTTACAATATATGCCGAAATAGGTACAATAGGTGGTTGATGAAAATTTGCCATTTAAGAATTTAATACAATCTAAAAAAACGACGATGATAAAAAATGAGCTTCCTGGGTTTAGGGAAGTTGTTAAATATAAGCAATAAAATGTGAACTATTATATGAGCTATCGTTGAAATAATTGAAAAGTAAACCTCTAGTAAAAGAGCATTTAAATAAATGTGTGTTAAGTGTCAAAATGTGAAAAAGATGTTTTAATTTCATGATCATTGTTTGAATAAAACTAAACTGACCTCGAACTAATAGAAGTGATACATTTTAATACAATAGAAAAATTTCAATCCATGATAAATTAAAGAAAAGAATGTCAAAAATTTATTCTTTCTACCTAACAAAGTAAAATAAAGATTATTTTTAATATTGCAAATGATCAAAGACAACTTAGTTATGAATATAGATCAGTACACGCATACATAATACAAATAAAACTAAAACTTTATTTATCCTCTTCAGTATCTTTTCATTTCAATCAGAAGTCTTTCGAAGATAATTGTATCCTTAGATGTTGTTCATTAAATAGAAATTCTCTTGTTATCAAATTATGTACAGCAAAAAGAGTACATAATCAATGACAGAAAAAACTTTCCTAAATAGAAAAAAAAAAAAAAAAAAGAAAAAGATTAATTTGACTTTTATTTCAATAGAAATGAATTAAATGATCGAAGAGTATAATTGAACTTGATGATGAAAAAAGGTATGAATAACAATAGGAATGCATTATGGAGGTTGTTCAACTTATCATATTGGTGAATCTTGTTAATCTTCTTCATTGAATTCTATCACAAGTTTAATACCAAGTTCATACCAATTAACTATAAGTAATCATCGTACTCTGCTTATGATAAAACTGTATGAACAACAATAGTTAATTAATTTGTAGATAATTAAAGTTGAGTTGTTATAGATATCTAGTATACTTTAATAAAAATCCCTAATCAACATAGTTCCAAGAATCGTACAGAAGATTATTTAGTTCATGTTCAAATTATGGATAACAAGATGTCATATCAAAACAAATCATTACAATTTAAAAAGATTAAATCAATAATTATCTAGCTTGATGTTCATGATGGAGATTTCTATTGAATAGACGACATTTTTGTGCAATGAACATTACAATGAGATATTGTCTAATTTTGTTGTAAATTATTTAACTGTATTACGACAAAAAAACAAAAAAAAATTAAATAAATGCTATATGCTGATTCGTGAAACGAATGAAATAAAGTTTCTATTATTGGAACTTGAAAAGATGAAACATGGATAACCAATGGATAACGAATATTTCATATAGTAAAAGAAAGAGTCTTACGTCGATTAAATATGTATGTGAGTGAATTGCGTTGATATATTGTACGATTTGATGAAAAAAAATAAAAGTGAAGATGAAGAATCTTTAAGTTGTGCATTCGATAGAGCTTCATTGATTATATATAAAACAAGTGTTTTCCCAACTGTCGGTTTTGTGTTTCGGCAAGAAAACGAGTTTTATTAAAAAATGCATATTTTCCAAGGTCTCCTGACACAATCAGATTAATAATATTAGAAATATTTTGACGAAAAAAAAAATCACTAAATGAGTATTTATATATTGTGGCCATATATCAATCGAAAGCTTTTGAAAAGGAGAATCTAACGAGCATATGCAGAACTTTATCCACCAATATACAAGCATATACTAAAGGTGTGAAGGTGCAGACGACACCCTCACTTTCTCATTCTCACCCTATCCTCAGACTTCTCCATCACTCAAGGTAAGACCAAAACTCCGTGAGTATTTGAAAACGTTTCTCAGTCCGAGAAGGGTCCAATGCAGTCGAAAAAGGTGAACTTAAGCGACAACCCCCCCCCCTTTTCCTGACCGAAAATTTTCAGTCTTTTCATTTTTCATTTTTAATGTCTAGTATATAGATCTAAATGTCCTCTATCTAATGAACACATTTTAAGAAGGTTAAACCATCTTTTTGTGTATGAGAAACTTGAAAAAAATCTCAATTTAATGCTCAAAAAGCCAAAAAGTACAACTTTCTTTACGATTTTCTCAAAATCAGTTTTTTAAACGAAAATTGATTTTCTTCAAAAACAACCGGAATCTCTTCACTAATATTGCATATTTTCACTTGCAGTGTACATAATCGATCATTTATTTCATTTTTGAAATCATAAATTTTTTTTACACGAATACAATTAGGTCGAAACTTTAATTCTTTCTCCATCAATTTTGTAGATGTGGTACATGTGTATTGTTCATTTTGCTCACGTAAACTGCTAATTGATGCTCCTTGACCACTTTTGAGAGATTCTTTTAATCGATTGTATAAAGAACAACAAGGAATTTTCGACAGATGCTTTATAACACGTACTGTAGATTGATCTTCTAAACAAATGATAAATGAATAATGATGATTATCATTTCCATTATTTTTTGTTATTGTATTAATGTGAATAATGTACCCATCTAATGTAACTAAATTTGTTGATTGTAATATATCATTTTTGTCGGAAAGTGTACGTTTCATAGTACTAAAATTATTGAATAGTTAATTAAAAGGAAACCAAAATAACTCAAGAAAACTAAATAAGTTGAAATTTAACGCCAGCGCGTTTTTACAATTACTCCATTTCAATCAAATGTATTTTTTTAATAGCAGTGAAAAAATGATAAGATAAAAGCTTTCACTTTTGTTTTTTTTGTTTATGTCGTCATTATTGTGACGAGTTGTAAGGCTGCATATCTATATTAGTTCGCATGGTGGGATATTCCGTCATTTGCAAATTTATATTCGTGTCTGGTTTTCGTTTACATTGTCGTATGTAGTAGTGAGAGCGATTATATGCAAGAACGCAAGACAACAAAGACAAAAGGTTTGCATAGTAAACAATGACAGAGAGTTACAAGATCAATGCACGCATAGATGAATACAGCGAGCAAGAACGACAGCATACATGAAATGAAGTGTAATGATCAATGATTGTTATTGCTATGTATAATGTTTTGATGAATGCTTTAGAATTTTTCGAACACTATAGCATAAAAAAATGAACTAGAAAAGCTTGAATCATGTAATCAAGATGTGTTCTAAATTGAACAACATTACATATTTTATGTTGTCAACAAAAAAAAAGAACATCAATTCTACTTAGCTAACAAGAGACAATTGCTTTGATTTATTTTTTTTTTCGATTTCATGATATTTGTGGAAGGACACATATTTTCATATTTAGGTAATCAGGTGAAACTGAAAATCTTACCAAATGTATTTTTTTTTCATAACAATTCCACTGAAAGATGAAAGGCTTTCGTGGCTGTCAATTTGTTTTTCGTATCGAACTTTAATGTGTTGTCAGTGCTTGTAACAACAATGTTTTAACTCGCTTATTCTAGTATAGTGTGTTATCGATGAAAATATGGTTCAATGAAGTATATACCTTTTCGACTACAATTCAACAATAGTAGAAAGCACGTGCTTGATAAAATACTTCGTGACTGACCTTAGTTTCTATGTTTTATTTTTTGAATGTTTTACTAGTTGCGCTATACTGCTATTCATCTAATATTCTATGTTAAATTGATTGAAGATGTTGAAGCCAAGCATCATAAAAGTTTTATGATCAACAGTATTAAAATAGTTGGTCAATCAAGAAAGAACAGTTAACCTGCTTGTAAAAGATTTTTTTTTAAAACTGAATAGTAGTGCTATTCAATTGCATTGAAAAACATATATCGATTTATAAAGCAAATTGTAAGTAATGATGGATTACACAAAAAAATGTAGTTTAGGCATTTTGGTAAGTAACATCTAGTTAAGACCGAACGATTGTGCGTTTGACGAATAGGTTAGCAAAAGAGACTTTTGCTTGCTGGATTGCATACCCTTTATGTTTCATCAGGAGTTGCAGTAATACTCGATTTAACTCTATTCGCTTTTCTTGTTTATGATAAGTAAAAAATATTAATTAAAAAGTAACAAAATTCGTGAAATCTTATATATTTTATTTAAAATACTTTTACATATTTGCAACTGAATCCTATACCCTATTTAATGTAAAATTGATGTTTAAGTTATTAAATGAAAAATTGTGTTCTATTCTGCTTATTAGAGTTTAAGATTTATTTGCAGGCAATATTTGTATTCCCGTTAAATTTTGTTTTGATAAAATAAACAGAATTGCTTTTGTTTGCATTCTTTATATTATATGTTAAATATTACGATTAACCGTAGAATCGCGTTTCAGCGTCTTATTTTTTTTACAAGCTATGTATTTGTAATATATACACGTTAATGAAATAATATGTATTAAGAAAAAAATTCACGTCGTGAACATTGGTCTATTTTTATTAAACATATTATAGTAACTTATACTATTTTATAATGCAAAAAATTTCGATTCTTGTAGTTGAAAAGCATTGATAACAGCAAAATGTAATAATATTTGTTCTACTAAGTTCATTTTCTAAGTTTGGCATGATTGAAGCAATAACATGTTGGCAATTTAAACCAGTGTCGGACGCATGTTAATTTTTGAATGATAAAAAATGCATAATAATAATAAAAAGTCTGGAATACACCACAATATTGAAATTTTATTTTATAGTATAACTTTATTTACTCCTAATCGTGTTAAATTGAGAACAGCAGTTTTACATAATTATATATAAGTTTAAGAAGCAATCCTTTGTTATAACAATTTCATTATTTCATAATTTTGTTGAATTACATTTTTTTTGTACTGATCAAAGTATCCTTAAAGTATGTGCGAGCAATTAAACGATGAATTTAAATTATTTATAGACATATAACTTAGTTTTTAGTTACAAAGTGAAGAAATGAACATAACACCAAAAAGTTTTCAAGAATTCATGAAACAGCAAACAACAAAAGACATGCCATTAAAGTGCATTGAATTATGCACACAGTATCCAAAATTGTTGTGGTCTCTTCAGGATGATGAAAAAAAAAATCAAAGTTTGAATTTTGACTTGAAACTTTGCATGTGTAAAGGACTTGACGAGAATAGTTCATGGTAAAAATTTCAGATCTTTTCGTTGTACTTTAATTGAAATAAGGATATTAGAAAAATTAGATAGACTATAAAGGGTGTTCCAGAAGTTCTGTAACGATTTGTATAATAAATTTTTCTGTAGTAAATCGCGCGGTTGAAAATTTGACTCTATAAAGAAAAGATGCAGTAAAAGACGCTCTACAAAATGGCTTTTGATTGACCCCGCTAGCTCATCTAGTAAGAAAGTTATAGGCTTAGAAAGGTGCTTCAGAAAAAAGAAAAATTAACCATGAACCCGGTCGACATTTTGATGATTTCAGTAAAAGTGCCATAACTTCATCAAAACAAAAGGTTTTTCTTGATGATTTGTTTTGTTTTGATTAGAAATGATTGCTCTTCTCCATCTAGTTGCAAGATCAAAATTTCGATCACATTTTCCGTCTTTTGCTGGGTATACACTGTCGGAAATGGGGTTTTCACTGCTTGACGTAGTTTTGAAACTTGGTTTTCGAGTTGTTCATTTGCCGTAATAAATTTTTCTGCACACCCCGAGAAGAGCACATTTAAAAGTACCAAACACAAACAGAGTTCTCACATTTTACGAAAATAATAGGAGAAGAAAAAGTTCGAATCGAAAAAAAATACCAAATTAACAAAGTTTTCATTTTTTTGCTTTGCGTATAATTTGCTTAGTTTCCTTGATTGAACTTCTGAAATTAAAGTTTAGATAGAATTTTGTAGAGAATTTCACGGCGCTTCTATTAAAAAAAGAATTTGTTCTAGAGGACCTAAGGAACAGGAGCTAAAGCATAAATATCGAGGCCGGGTTCACGGTTAATTTTTCTTTTTTCTGAAGCACCTTTCTAAGCCTATAACTTTCTTACTAGATGACCTAGCGGGGTCAATCAAAAGCCATTTTGTAGAGCGTCTTTTACTGCATCTTTTCTTTATAGAGTCAAATTTTCAACCGTTCGATTTACTAAAGAAAAATTTATTATACAAATCGTTACAGAACTTCTGGAATACCCTTTATGTATTCATCGTTCTTATTTTATTTAAAACTTTGGTGAAAAACAAAACCGTCTTAAAGATATGTTTGTCTCCTAAACTGAATACATTGCAGTTGTTTTCTTTTTTTACATATTGGTATTTTTTGTTTTGTTTTGATAATATATTGAAATCTCATATTCGATCATGAATAGTATCGAAATTCTTCATCTTATTCGATTTACTAATCAAAAGTAAATTCTAAAAAAAGGAAAATTTATATTGTTCGAAAAAGAACAAATGCTTCAATGATAACGTTCTATGTATCATGGTAAAATAATTGGAAAAAAACAAAATGCAAGATCATTACAGTTTCTATATATTAATTAAGAACTGTTAAATCAAATTGTTTTGTTGAGAAAATATTGATTAGTACTCCAATAGTTTTACTAATGAAGTAAGTAGTTGAATTTTAGTATTCACTTATTTGAATTTTTATCGTTTTTCAATAATGTTTTTTTCATTTCAAAGATACTTATGATTTTATTACAACTAATTGTTATTATTATTTTTCAGAAGTATTCTTGGAAATTAATATCAATGTAATATAGAGCTTTTGAATTTTATTAAGTTGATTCAGTGATATGAAGTGGCAAGAAAAGCAAAATCATTTCGTTTTATGATGGGCAAATAATAACGAAAGAAAAAGTTTTATACGAAGCACAATATGTAAACTTTCAAAGGTTTACTACTTCTTACATTAGAAATGATAAAGAAAGCAATAGGTTGTGAAGTAACTAGGAATTTACACGAGTTAATAATAATTTTCTGCTGTCAAGGATAAAGCAATATTTCTAACTTGATGCTTTACTATGTAATGAAAACTTTTTTTCTTATAGCGGATAGTTAGTTTCATTAAAAATCAAACTTTTTATTCAATATTAATTAGATTTCTTGAAAATAATTTCGTCAAATATTAAAAAAAGTGAAACAGAGCATGTGTTACGGGTATCAATTTTTCCAACAAAAAATAAAAATTTCATATGAATCATCTTCGAACTAACTGTCGTTTATTTATATTCATTATATATTTGATTGATTCAAAGAACATATCAAAGAAAAAAGAAGATAAAGAAAAAAAGACAATGTATTAGTTGGAGATGATCGACTTGTGATCCTTATGGTCTCTTATATCAACACACACATTCAAGAATATTTATGAAATACGATCATCCGATCAAGATCTTTCTTACAAGTATCACTCTTGAATAATTATCGTTATATAAGACGCCATTTTGTTTCTTTTGTTCTTGGTTTTTTCCTAAACTGATATAAATCTGACCCATATTCTAACTCATTGAATCATATGATGATTGCTTCAAAACTTAAGAGACAAACAGAAGTGTCCCGAGTACAGCTCGTTACGCTGGTTTCGAATTCTGGACGGAAATTTTTCTGTTAACTGGATCCGAAAATTTTGAATACGATGGATTCTAGCTGTGAGATTAGAAGGAGGCTGCTTAGAAGATTTTTGCTATAGTTGACCGAATTTTGCAGGTGATTGAGCGTTTCTCTTCGCCCATTGATGTGCCGGCGATAAACGAAAATTTTTACACATCGTGTGGTCGTTCCCGCGACTTCCTTTCCGCGCGGAAGAGTTCTAAAGATAAGCAATAATCATTGGTAAATGTAGCTAGTCTTAACCGTACAAATATTTATACATTCCATTTCATTGACGACTTAATAGGTCATACTTATAGAAGCTATTTCGAGGACGTGAATTCGTGTTGTACATACTTATACAGTTAAATCAATTATTCAGTTTACGAATTAACTTTGAAGAGTATTGATTCTTTTGAATTCATATTCAAACCTATTCGAAAACAATTAATGTAATGTATATTTATGACAAATTATTATTTATTAAAAAGGATAAGATTCTTTCTTTTTTAGTGAAGTTATTTTACATGGATGTATCTAAAGCGATAAGTCCTATATAAATATAACTTATCTCAGGCATCACTTTAATCTAAATCTGTAAAATTTTTTTAAAAACTTCAATTGAATCTTGATTTCATCCAATAAGTTTTTAAATAAAACTATTCGAATCTTAGCCTTTCTTTTAAACACTTGAAATAATTAAAAATGAAAATTATTGTTTTTAGTTTAAAACGAGATATGTATTTAATACACATAAAAAACACGAATAATAACCGAAAGAAAACAGAAAAAGCAGCAAAACAAAGTTGTATTCATTTTATATAAATTAGCCGTGATATAGAATAAAAAAAAATGAGAAAGCATGTGAGATTACACCAAATATTTCTTAAGTTTTTGTTGTAGTTCTATACTGGAAATGAGAAACATGTCATGTGTCATAACCAAAAAAATTAATTATTTAAGTAATTGCAAGTGTCAATGTTTTATATGGATTAGCTGCTGAATTTTGAAGTCCACCATCAGCATATGGATCATCGAATAATAAAGCTTCATCAAGATTTTCATTTAAATCTGCACGTGATGTATCTGGTTGTCGATATTGTCCAGATGATTGATTATTATTTGAAATAGAAAAGAAATTAAATCGTCGACGTTGATTAGAATTATTCAAACCAATCGATCGTAATATATTATTAAAACGATTCCTAATAGTTGTATTATTAGTTGATAAATTTGAATTATTTCCTGGATTTGATGTTAAACGACGACGACGTTGCTGATTTACACGATTATAAACAATAAACATAGCAAGAATTGCAAATACCGATAATAGACTAGCCAGAAATATTAACAAAATACGAGGACCTGTATTACGCGATGGTTTTAATTCACCTAAACAGCATATGCATATTTAGAATATTTGCTTTCTAATTAAACTTACTTTTTATCTGAAGACATTTTTTATCTTTACTTTCGTATGCCGATGGACATTGTGTACAATTGGGAGGATTAATATGACCTTCCGGACACAATAATAAAGTTGATTCATCTAAATAATAAAAAGAATTTAACTATTAATATTATATATTAATGTACAAACTTGTTTTTGAACTAGCTATTGTAGATGAAGTTACTGAAACAGATATTAATGTCGTATTTATATCTGCTGAGGTTTCTCCTTCAAGATAAAAGTAAAACAAATGCAAAAAAAATATTAAAATGATAAAAAACAATATACCTTGAATAGAACCATTAAGAATGAGAAAAAATAAAACGAGTAAAAACCAACGAGAAGTTTCAATCGACATAATAATGCTTTACTTTTAATCAGATCTTTGTATGAGAATAAAGTTACTCACTCATTCACTCACTGTCATCAATCACAACAACGAAACAATTTAATCATAAAGAAAAACATTCAAATGACTCATTTATATGCAAAATATAAGAGACTTTTCAATTCACATTGATTATAGCGATGAAAAAAAGAGGTCGGGAGTATTTCATTTCTATCATTGGAGAAATTTTGATGATTGACAGTCTTAACTATGATACACTACTTCCTTCCCTATAGGAAAAACACAGAAATTAAAAGTACAATTTTCTTAGAAATATTTTTGAAGTTTTTTTTGCTTTTGATGAATACGGCTGTGACAGGACGAGAACTTCGTAGGTGGCTAACTTTGAATGTTGAAAAAGATGAATGCTTGATCGAATGTCGTTTATTCCGAGATTATACTCAATACATAAGTCTGGACGCAATGGGACTACTCATGATGATAAATAAGATGGAAGAAGTTCAGCAAACGTTATGAGAGACAAAGGCAAAATCCAAGTGATAAGTAGAACAGAAAAACTAAAAGTCTATTTGTCATAAAGGAGGCAATAAGAGAGGAGAAGAAAGAAAATACTTTGTGAGAGAAAGATGCAGTGGAGTCAAAATATCACGAGGTAAATCTTGGTCACCCAGATGAAGGTATGATGTGTATTTCTTTTATTTTCTATTATACAAAAACGTAATAAGAGTATATCACTTAGCCAAAAAAATACTGGAGTACATTGTACATTAGTAACGATACAGTTTATATTAAACACTTATTTTCGTTATGTCAATATCATAAATATTGGACATAAACTTCAATAAAAATATTTCTATTTTATATTATACTGTTGCTGATAATGCTTTTAAATATAATGGATTAATTGATGCATGTTCTTATCCACGGTCAGAGTTTTCAAAGAGATTCGTAAAAATACAGTATGCATTAGAGACAGAAAATAAACCGAACTCGAACTAGCGAAACTCGGTTCTATTCGGTGTCTGGTATGCACTAATTTTGTTGAAAATCTTATAGGCATAAACTATCTTGGTCTGTTCATATAATAATTTATAACTACTATGTTTAAGTTAGTAGCATAACCATAGATGGACTAGACCGGCGGGCGTTGTTCTATCACCAGAAGAAAAAAAACGTAAAAATTCTCATCATCAACACTGTATTGCGTGAATTTCACGAAGATCGTAGGGCACTGTCCTACCATCCACGATGTTATGGTTACGCCACTAGTTTGAATAGAAGAGTAATATGGTAATGGTTAATGCATGCGTCTTTGGTATACAAAATAGTTTATCTTCTCACCCGTTTTACAATGATGGAAGTGAATATTTCTGAAAAATGAGCAAAATCTTATTTCTTTTAACACTCAAACGATTGTGTCACGAACACAAAGCTTTCAAATTTTTTATAATCTCATCGCAATGGACTTTTACTATAATAAAAAAATTGAACAGTCGATACAATCATTTTTACCTTTTTGAACAAAAAAGGTTTTGGTGATTCTTTTACGCTGAAATAAGAGATTGTTATTAGTCATACATATATAGATGAATTATAATTCAAATCAATATATATATATATGGACGTGATCAATCGACTTGATTACCTCAAGACATAAGATAGAAAACAATATTATTCCAGGGAGGAGTATATAATGGATTTTATACCGAATGAAAGCTCGTCAAAAATGGGATTCATTGGTACTAAACAGTAAGGATTTTGTGAACTTTGTAATGTCGAACTTAAGAAATTTTGAGAAATTTTATACATTTTTTTTCTTGAAAATTTTTACATGATTCGATAGAGTTCGTCGAGCTCTACAAAACTGTATGTATTGAAGTTTTTCTACGCGATTTTTTTGAGATAAAAAATTCAGAAAACCGCTTGAAAAATCTTGAAAAAATGTTAAATAACTCATACATTCTATATGAAATAAAAACACGAGATTTTTCCATAAAACTAGCCTTTTTTCATTATTTTTACCACGTCACATATTTGGAAATACANAAACAAAAGAAACTGTAGTTTCATTCATCCCTCTATAAAGTCTTGAAATTGTTCTTGGTGTAAACCATTCAGTACTTCTGACATATTCAGTGTCTCTTGGTCGCAAAGTTAACTGAATTCCTTCCTATAAGTATAACCGTCTTCTCATACGAGAAGCATTTTGTAGGATGAACGTACAAGATGCATTTGAGACTTTGGAACTATGTTAAGTTCAGGAGACTTTTCAAGTGTTTTTTACACTTGTCTTGTCACCGGCAACGCAAATTCCAGTCGACTGGATATCTTGTACGTCAAAAGTGTCCGTCGGCAAGACATATATAGAAGCCAAGTTTGTCAATCTCGGTTTTGACTCTTCTTTATGTCAGCTTTTCAAGGGTCCTCATCAAGATACTCATATCTCGGTACTGTTATCTAGCTTCAGTCATTGCAGTTGTAGAAGTAGTCAACCACTTACCAGTTGTAAGCCAGAAAGAAGTCTTATCTTATCATGTATGTACAATCCCATTTATTGTTATGAGCGATGGGTATATATATATGAGTTTGGGAATAAAAGGAATGTGCTAGAACGTACTACAGAGTCAAGAACTCACACGAAAGTACTAGAGAGAACATACAAGATCCATACCGAAAGAAACGAATATACTTGAACATACTGGAAACGAAAACATATACCCATTCACGCATGACAACAGAAAGAAAGAAGATATAGATGGAACACACATATATACGATCATATCACAACAACAATAGAACGAAAAAGATGATGCCACTTAACACAGTATTATTGTACGTTGTTCCATTCATCTGACCACTACAATAGACTTCATGTTCACTTGAAATTACCCGTTTTACAATGAAATTCAAATATATGTGACGCAAGAGAACTCTCAGATTCATGTGCTTATTTAATTTGATAAAAATGCCAAAAACCAAGCAAAATCGAGATCAACCATTTCAGTCGTGTTTTGCTCTTAACATATAGCTGTACCGGCGATGCCATACGTGAGTCGTCGAGCACAACTTCTAAAAGCACCTTGAATTACGTTGAGAGCAACATATATTTTCACAGAATCCATCGAAAAAGAAGAACAAAATAGATCATAGAGCAAAATGTAAACACAAATAGGGAAACCTCCAACACTAGATAAAGGAAGTCAAGTACTTATATCTATGGAACTCTCATATCCCAAGAGTTTGTATAATGTTTATTTGCAACGATTAAAGAGCCGATCTCATAGAGGAATCAGTATGTGTGTAAGGTTGGTTCCTTGTCTTTTGACAAGATGTGAGTTGTCTGAACAAAGTGCTTGAAAACTTCAAGAAGCTCGTCGACCCATCATTAATGTATCTTACATAGCTCTCGAAGTTTTTTTTCTAAACTAACACTTCTTGAAGCATCCTAAACAGGTCATGCAACGTTAGAAGCACATCGTACGCGCTCTGCCAGCAAGTCTTACCGAATAGTTATAACTAAGCAGGCATATTTTATCTCATTTGAGTTCGAAAAATATTGATTGTACCCAAGTCACTTTCCAGTATTCAGTTCTTCAGTAGTAATGATTCAATTTACAATGACTGTTTTCTGAGAGTTGTCAATAAATAATTAAAATCTTGATGTTTCACTTAGTTGTGTAAAATGAGGATACTAACTGTTAACGAGACAATATTTTGAGGTTAGACCGAACTGCATCCAAGTTTAATTCCGTCAAGTCGGGAGCCACAACAACGTGAACTTACAGCTCCTTATCAACAACTTGATCAGTCAGTTTCACGACATTCGATATGCTATTTTGCACTGAGAAAAACTCAGTTTTCCTCTTCTTAGTTGACATTGTTCATGAATCAGACCTGAGAAGACTACGCAAGATCATGAATCTACCGATTTTGTAGAACTCAGATATATTTTCGAAGAAAACAGCGAGTGTAAGTTTTAAGGTCAAAGATTCGCGCCCCCTCCCCCTCCCCATTACAGACCTTAGCGATAGAGAAGAGAATACTAGGCGTTAGATTTTCTACAGGCTTTTTTGCAAAAATGATCAAGTTATAATTTTGAACAATAATGAATATCATTATTTGCGAGTTAATTAATATATATGATAGTGCGTAAGATCTACTGTAGATATCATGAAAAGGTAAAAAAGATTTATTTGTCAATTTGTTCAATGATTATAATAATAAGAATGTTAGATTAGAAAAGACAAATTTTCAAAAATGAAAAATAACGAGCGAATAGTAGCAATGCAAACAAAAAAGAAGGGGGCTTGTAGAAAAGATAAGATTTCTGTTCGAAATGCAGAAATTAGAGAGCTTCTGGCTCTAACGATTGATTATCTTGCACAATAACTATAATCTACGAGAGATTTTTCACTTTATGTATTTTGTATTAGTTTAATGAGGCTAGAGAGCATATGTGAGTTCCACATTTCAGCCTCAAAGGGGCTGCGCTAACAAGCTTTTTCTCTGTATTCACTCGGTTCTTATAATAAGAGTCGTGGTTCATTTACTGATGGAACATGCTATCGACATATTATTTAGGATTCAGTTCAAATTTTCTTTAGGATTTCGTCTGAACTTACTTTCTCCTATGTCTGAAAGATTTATTGATGATTAGATTGAAGATCACAAAGAGATATATTTTCTGGATCATAAGTAGATCTTTGTGAGCATCCTATACAAAATGCTGGTTGAGGTTTTTACTCCCACAGTATTTTGCAAACTTTTGAATTGTCTGCCATAGCGAATTCCTCCTTAGAGAACTGGATTCCTTATGCAGCTAGGATTGAATCGCCCATTTGTCAAAGACTCGTTGCTTGCTGATTGTCTGGGTTATAGATATGACATATGAGAAAGACCGTTGTCGAACCCTTAGTTGAGTGATAGAAGTGAAGAGAAAGTACAGTATAGCCCATACTTATATTCTCCTAAATACAAAATACAAAATTCACACAAAATTTTGAAATCGAGTACATTAGTCATTGTATACTAGAGACATCGAGTTCTTTTTCTGCAATAGAAATCGCTACCACATTTTCATTTGATGATCCTACAAAAGAAACGTCGACAGAGTCATCAGAAATCAACACTACATTTTCATCTGACGATTCCATCAATGAAATGTCGGCAAACTCAACAGAAATCAGCACCACATTTTTATTTGATGATTCCATAAATGATACGTCGACAGAATCAACAGAAATCAGCGCCACATTTTCATTTGATGATTCTTTAAATGAAACGTCGACAACGTCAATAGCAACAACAGCATGGATAACTAATGGAGCCACAAGTGGGCTTTCTTCCATTCTTAGCACCACGACGACGACGACAGGATTCCGGCAAAGTAATTTGTCTTCCTTTATAATTTGAAGGAAATTTACTATGCAAGTTGTAATCATATTTATTAAGTTTTACCTATTCAATTGAACTACACAATTACACCGGCAAGTACTATCAATTTACCATCGAATGTAACGTCAGATCCCGTAATGAAGGAAAGTTATCCAGAAATAGAAAATATGGTGAGGCAGGCCTATCTTGTGAGAGAGACATTTCAGAACTCCTGTTTTCTTGTTTATTCTAAAGATAAAAAGCCGTTTATCAAACATATATATTAATATTAGCGTAGTAATTAATGAAGCTCGAATCATCCGAAAATCTGAACAATTGAGGTGGTAAGTGTTATTATTGCTTATCGATAAAAAAAAAGTATGTACTTTTATTGATGTTTCTTGCTTAAAAGGAAACTAAGTGAAGCACAATCAGCATCAATGTATTATCTTTACGTTAATGCGACTCTACAACTTCCATTCGAATGTCCCAGTGGACACCCATGTAGAGATGAAATACAAGCAGCTTTGGAACAGACACCACCAACTCTACTTCAATTGACTACAGAAAACGGAAATGTGACTATCGAAGCTGAAAAACCAACAGTACAAGGTAATGTAATGATTTAAATTAGAACTGTGTACTGATTGAGAGTTTCGAGATAAACTCAGGATTTTCCGAGTTTCTTTTAGGATCTCAAAAATAATTACGGGGCACTGCACTCTTTCATAAGTTATTTCGTTTTTTGTCTGGGATAAAATGCTTGGAATCGCCACAACAGCGGATTGATGGTTATGATCACTCATAGTCATGGATCACTGTATAATGTGTAAATATGTTCTCTCTTTAAAATAAAAAGAAGAACAGCTTCTTTACTTGGATCGGGCACTGCGTTCAGTCAGTAAGGAAAAAGCAGAAATGATTACCTAACTGAACGTGAACAGGCTATGTGATAGTCGAGAAGTGGACGAAAGAATGAGAGATTGAAACTTGAACGTCACTCCCCACATCATCAACACAGGATAGGTACACCAAAAAGAAGCCATCAATTACTGGAAGGTGTGAACGTGTGGGCTTTATCTGTTGACTTGCGCACAAGCTCACACCCACACCCACATCTTTAAGTTCTTTTTTGTAGAAGGTTTCCTCATTTGTTCATTAATGAAAAAAAAATCAAGTTACTTGAAGCAAAAGTGTTTGAGAGACGCAATCATTCTTTATGACTCGATGATAAAAATGACATGATACTAGAAGAAAACTTAGATGCTAGATCTCAGTCATACAATTTCGTTGAACTCCCTATGATATACACTTGGACATAGAAAAATAATATCTGAATATCAAAGACAAATCTTAAATAGTTAAGGATGAAATTTCAGTGGCCTTCTCCATCATCTTCAATGACTAAATCTAGCTCTTGGTCATTATTATATTCGATTATCATAGGTTTAAAATCATCATCGTCAAAACCGAATCTTATTGGTTTAATTGTTGGTATTGTTATGGCAGTACTTAGTGCTTTACTGCTCGTAGGTGTAACTGGTTATGTTATTGTACGAAGACGCAAACAAAAAAGACAAGATAATGAGTTTCACGGTGCTTTTGATTTACCCATTACTCAAAAATACTTGAAAAGAAATCAGCATGGTTACGGCACAAAAGTTTTTTCATGTGAACTCGCTGAAAAAAATCCATTACACTCAACCTTTGCTCGCTGCGTAAAAAACTGGGTTGGTCCTCTGGGAAATGGTTTCAAAATAAAAGCGATCGACATCATACAAAATCGTGATAAATTTAACCACTTCCGTCAACAAATTGAGATTGTTGAAAGGCGTATGGAGCAAAGCGTATTTCAACCGAATTTGAATCTTGAAAATAATGTTGCAGAACGAGAAAAAGTACTGAAACGTTTACAGAATTTATATAATCAGGTAGACCATAAAAGAAAAGCAAAAATTGTACGAGTATGGCATGGCTGTGATAAAGAAGTGTTGCCAAAATTGTTGGCTGACGGTTTTTCATCCTTAGCGGTACGCAATAATGGCTGGTTTGGTAAGGGTATGTATTTTTCGTCAAGTGCCCAGTATGCATCACGTTATTGTCCGGAAGAAAATCCATGTCTATTAATGTGTTACGTATTAGTTTTAAATCCATTTCCTGTGATTTCTTCTGATGCGCCGAAATATGTCAAGCCAATACAATTCAGATTCTATGGACGTGGCAATCATAGTACTTATCAATGTCATTTTATACCAGTTTCTCCTGTTACTGATAAAACATCTAAAATGAATTTTCGTCCACCTGAACGCATAGATGATGCACGCTATGATGAATTAGTTGTTTTTGAAAGTGCAAATATCTTACCACAAGTTGTTGTTCATCTGGAACGAACATTACCGCCATCACAAAAAATACGAAATGTACCGACTCCAAAAGTAATACCTAGAACGAATAAACCAATAACAATGGAAACAAAAAATCATGATCAAAATGATAATGTAGCAAATAGACGTCGGTATGGGAGATTGTGAAGTACTCGAAAAGAATAAAATCGAAGGGAAAAAATCTGAAATACCAAATAAAAACAATTTCGAATGAGAAGATGTTCGAAATACAGTAGATCAAAGTACAAAATGCCGCAAGGCAAAATATTGACTATCGAAAATCTAGAAAGTTCGTAAAAACAGCTCATAACACTAAATTACTGTTGAAAATCATCTTCTGTCATTGAGTTTTGCACGTTACGTGCATGTGATTGCAGAGAACATCCAGACACCCTCACCGCATCATAGTCGATAGTGTATACTCTTAGTGTCTAAATTTTTTTGCATTCTTCAGCAAACTTATGTTTAATAAATCACGTATCTATGAACTGTTCAGGTTGCTTTTATATTTTATACTTTCGAGATATTTATTTCTGGATTCTCAATTGTTGCTATTTCGCGTATTAGAGATTGACTTTTTTTTTGGACTTTAGTTTTTTGAGCTTTATCTTCTTTCACATTTAACTAGCTCGAGTTTTTATCTTTCGGTCGTTTTTCTTGGAGATTTTTCCCTCCGATCCTTTTTCTTTCGAGCAATTAATACTGATTCATTGGTATTATGGAAAAATCTCGAAAGAAAAGAAGTTTAGAAAATAAAAAATAGATTAGCATGAGGATCTTGACCAACGATACAAATTTTATTGAATAATAAACTAAAAGAATAGTATCATTCAGAGTTTAATTGACATTATAAATAAATTAATGAGATTTTCAATTACCAGTGAAATAAATCATTCATAATTCTTTTTCGATGTAATATTTTTTGCGACAACATAGAATAATTCATCTCAGAGCTCATCAACAGCAATATCATGTTCATAACGTAAATATAAAGTACGAGTTTGTTGTTGTATTGTGTTGGTCGTAGGTCTTTTTGATCTAGCAGCAAGACTACCTTTTATTTGAATCAGCACATGGTTGAACCTGTTTTATTCTCCTTTTCTAAAACATTCAAGTCCGTCGACCTCTTATCATCATAATTTTCGGTACTTTACCTTTTATAAATTTTTCTTTTGGAATATCTTTTCGACATTTTTTCTTGATGCATTTTTTTATTCATTCTAGACGCCGACGTAATGGATTTCCTACTGAAGATACAGTTGAAATGAATCTGATTAAAGCAGTGGTAGACCGGTATGATGGTGATGATTATGATCGTCGGCAACCAGATGATCGGAGACAAAAGGTTAATAATTATAATGCTAGTGTTATTGATATTCCTATGAATGATAACAGTTGGCGAAAAATTGTAAACCCGAACCAACCATTTGATAGATGATAAAGTAGCAAAATTAACGTTTCAAATGTGTTTCGGTAAAAGCATGCTTCATCTCCTCGATTTAGCTCAGTGATAAGAGCAAAGTTACCGAATTAAAATGGCATCTATCTTCTAACCTTGAATTGAAGAACTTGCTTTTTCTTTCTCTCTCTGTGTTTCTATTCATTGATATGCTTGTTCTTATTTGAATATTACAATATTTTCTTTCTCTTTCGTCTTTGGATATTGGTAAAATACGTTCTGACTCAATTTGGCACACTCTGAGTGCCGTTTCACTAGGTGTTTACACAAATCAATGGAGCTTGACGGATGTAGTGTAGCTATAGGTGTATACGTGCTTTTTGGGGTATGTTGTAAATGCCGATGCAGTGTGTGTGGCTGTCGATATAGATGACGATGTGGGATGAGGTGAATGTGCCTGTGGAAGTGTGCATGAGTATTAAAGCTCGACGGTTCCGAACATAGAATCAAGAACTGAATCCGAATTATCAGCTCTTTTACCAGAAACTGGAACTGAAAATGTTTTTCTGATAACTGGGAAGCTTTTCAAGTGTTATATTATCTCAAGTTAGAGAAATCAATCTACGATTTAATCAGCAATAAATTTTGATGTATCTCTCATTATGGGATGGAAAAAGAGGTCAAACATAGCTAAAAGTAAGGCTTTTGACATAAAAGACGAGTTTTCATGTAAAAGAATTGTTTTTGCAGAACATAGTTGATTGTTCTTACCGCAGCTGTTCGGTGACACGTCTCCATTGGTATCATTGCGCAGTAAGAGATAAACACAAATATTGATTCTTGTTGGAAAGTTCATTTTTCCAAAAAATGACTTTCATTGAAGAAAAAAAAATTTTCTTTGAACTTAACCCTATCAAAAAAAATTTTCATAAAGTTTCTCAATCTTCGAGAAGATCTTTTTAGTTAATATGCCCCTCTAGACTAGCGAAAGAAAAAAAAGTTACAAGAGCTCTCAATGTCTTTTGTTAAATAAAAAGAAAACAATAAACTTTTTCAGTCGAGTTGACTGATTGTCATTGAAGTTGTGAAAGACAACAAAGATAGGTACTATAAATATATAATAAAATGATCTCAACTTCCACTAAGAACAAAATATAAAGTTGAAATTCCATTTCATGTGTAACTAGGCCCCGCTAATGTTATTTTTTATCAACAAAAACATTATGCAGCTGAATAACAATCATGGTCTTCTCATTCTTTCTTTTTGTTGTTTTATCTTTCGAAGAATTAGCTTTTCCAAAAATAATAAATACTAACAACTTCGAAATTTCTAGCAAAAAAAATGATTCTGTCTGTTATCTGTTATACTATTACGAGTTCACTGAATTCAAAGAAACTTTTTAAGGGCCGAAATTAGAAAGATTTTTTTCCGTTTTTACTAACCAGAACCGCCGGTCACTAATGGGTATAGGTGTGCGTGCGGGTATAATTGTGATTGGTTCAATCGATGAAGAGAAGAAACATGTGGAGACGCACACTGACATCGTTATACACTTCAACATCCATACTCAGACCCAAATCCACTCTCAGTCAAGCAAGTTGCAACGGCGAGCGTTATTTGTTACGTAAACTTGAAATGAAATTTATCGTTAAACAATTCAGCATAAAATCTAATAAAAAAATCCTCAAAAACATAATTTATATATTCACAAAAATAAGTCATTACAACATCCTTGAAGCTTTAATATTCAATCAAAGTACAGATCCTGAAACTGGTTTAGCTCTATTAACAGATGTAGTATTTGAGAAAGAAACATCGACAACAAATTCTTCATTATGTTAACCGATTGTTGAACAGAGGACCGTCCTAATGGTACTTATTCAGAAATAATATTAAAATAAAAAATCAATTGAGGTTTCATGTTTATTGAAAATTCTAAACAAATGTATTATTAGAATGTTGATTCAAGCACTAAAATAAATTAATGTGCAACATTGCATTTATGAAAGTTGATGATATATTAAATTTATACATTGAGTTTATCATTCTCATCAATACGATGTTCATAGAAATCTTCAAATGAAAAAAAAACAAATTCCAATAATGTTGAACAAAAATTTAATATCCCTTCACAAATCCATGTCAAATGATCATTTGATCATAAAATCGATACGATTAAGGAATGCGAAATAAAAACTTTAACAGATTATACAATTAGTAATTCAAAGGCACAGATTCAAAAAAAATCTATCAAATGTTATCGACATTGAACGAATAGTTGAATGTAACGAAGAATTGTATAACAATTGTGCAAACAATAGAATATCTTCATTAAGATTATTCATCACTTAAATTAATTGATGAAAGACATGATCTTGATAAACAATGAAATAGTGAAGAAATTAGCTTTTCCAAATTGATCGATAATTTAACAAATTCACTCGGTGATGTCATTTTATCATTAAATAAATATAGACGATACTTTGTAAGCCAATCATTGTCCTTATTGAAGCATTTAAAAAATCAGATACAAATAAATTTTGTATTATTGTGTTCTATCGTAATAACAAACTACTTAAAAAAATTGAACAAATTTAGGAAGCAATTATTATTTAACAATTTATTATAATTGTTACAATTCTATTGTAATGATGATATTAAAGATGCGAACTGGAACTGTTAAAATTATTAGATACATACGAAAATGTTCGATCTTTTTGAAAAATTTTCATTATTAAATTGTTGAGATTTAAGACATCATGTATTTGAATACTGCAACAAAAAACAATATTATACATATATACGGAAATCTTGAAGTTCAAGAATGAAAAAATGAAGGTTTCTAGACATGGATTTAAGAGTTTTTGTATCTATCAGATGATTTAACAATTTCAATGTGTTTTTCATGGTTTTGGTCCAGTTTTCGGTGGCAAATTTCTTGGAACCGCCAAACTCCAGTGGTAATTTATCGGCAAATTTGGTTGTCGATATCTGTTGCTAATTACTTGAATAGTAATAGTAGTGTGTCGAGAATGACTTCCGAAAACGAAGAAATAAATGAATGATATTATTAGTGGAATTAATTAGAAGATTAAAGAGATATATCAGAGTTTGGTAGTTGAACTAAGATTTTATATTCTCAATTTTCGTGATATTGATGATGATCCTCAGTATTATGTAAGCGAATTTACAGAAAATGAGACTAGAAATAAGAAAAATTGCTTGATGATTTCACAGCGATCGATAATGGCAATTGTTCAGAAGATATAATAAGTGCACTTGTTTAATGTTTACAATTGGAAAATTGAAACAAATCAAACGCATACTTCATTGTTTTAATCGCTAATACATTTGGTCATGAAACAGAATTTAACAATGATTTGACTGATATTTATCAAGATGGCACAGATTATTCAATAACAACTATATTTATGAGCAACTAGTTCAACAAAGTTCAGAAATTGATTTTGTGTTTTGTTTTATTAAATCGAAATATACAAACAAAATGTAATTAACCTTTCCAAAAAGATATAATTAAGCAAAAGCAAAATATTGTGAAGTGTTTAAACTTAATAAACTATTTGACATAACCAAACAAGGAACACAGTCATTTTTTCTTCCCGACAAAAGTATATATTAGTTATTTATTTTTCCGTTCTTTTTATATTCTCATTTCATATTATTCAATTCTAATACGGCATTAGTTTATAAACATTTCTAAACTTCTCTTTTTTCGACTCCATTTTAATAATCAATATTTAATTTTAGCAGTTCTATATTCAACTAAAAGAAGAATTTCATCATAGTTTCGTCTAATTGACTTATAACGACACTGTTCATTCATGAAAAACTTATGATTTAGACTGCCATTAGAATTCTTCTAATTGAATTTCAACTTGTTTTCCTCATTTATTTTGGATTCGATAATAGTGCAAGAGATATGGAAAAATAAAGAGCGCATTATTTAGAATTTTATTCAGAAGCTCACGAACGATCCAAATCCAAATTCTCGCCATTATCAAGACCGAGTGACTGATATGCACAACTTAACCAAACTTACAATTTTTGCCAAAAAGAGAACACTTCGGTACCGACTACTGTTCACTACAAGACTACAGACTACAGCATAACAATCTTACTGCAAGTAACTTCACAATTACTGATTGACAATTTCCTGTGAAGTTTTACTGCGAACAATGAAACTTTGAGAACCGTCGTAATCTTGCTAAAAAGACAAGAAAACAAACTTCAAGAAAAAATAAACAAGAAGGAAAATATGATGTATTCCACGAAGTTCGTCACAAAGAAAAAGAAATAAAACTTAATCGATTTTTCGTTTCATCCATAAAGATATGAAACCTAATCGACACTGTTGAAACACTCTCTCGATCTTTATCAAAGCATAGGCTAAAAAATTCTTTTGTCAGAAATCCATACAAAACCCAAAGACAACAGCTGGCAGAGGCGAATTTTTTTTTGTTTTTTCGATGTTTTATTCGAAATAATCATGTAGAATTAAACCCACCTGATGAGACTCGTAGCTCAATCAAAATGCGTTCTAGTAACCGAATTCTAGAACATATCTATACCGTGATATTCTAAATGCTTTTCTATTGATGAGATGACAAGCTAAGACGAGACAGATATCAGCTCGAGAAGAATTTCATGTCAACTATTGATGCAATGACATTGTCGAAGCAATCATTGTCCTTAATACAATATTTCGTCAATTTTCACCACCATCAATCAAGAAAACCTCTTTTGAAATAAAAAGNATTGTTCAGAAAGTCAAAGCGATTTTGATGCTTTGAGAAGGAATTTTTCGGATTTTAAAAGTCTAGATAAAATGTTGAAAACACTTAGTTAAATTTTTCAGCTGAAAACTCTGAAAACTAAGCATATTATTATGAAAATCCAGTGGTTGAAGTTGTCATTTTTCGAAAAATTCGATAATTGAATAAGATCTTATACTAAGTGTCGCACGTATTTCTCCAAGGGGGTCTTCTATTATGGAAAGCCTTCTAATATAGGGACCTCGTATCGGAAGAGAAGGGTATGCTATTTTGAGAAAAAAGAAAATAGTCGTTCGTATAGAGACTGCCGTAGATACCGTGACTCACGGTCACTGTCACGATGGCAACGGTCGTGACCGTAACCGTGACCAAACTGATCGTGACCGTGACCAAAAAATGTTGATCACGCCGATGTCTAGTTACGACTTCTTTTCATTAACTATTTGGCTTATTATTGAAGGTCAAATCTATCGATTTTATAAGTAAAACTGACAAAACTGTGTCGAATCGAAAGAAAAGAAAAAAGAACTCAAAGATATGTCAATACTCAATAACTTGTATTTCATCCAGCATGAAAGCGGCGTCCTTTCAATTATTGAACTAGTCCTTCCGACGTTTTGTATCACACTATGTGTCTGTACTCCGAAAAATATACATATGTTCGTCTTCCTGAAGTTTTAATTTACCTCTTCGAAAAATAAAACGGTACATCTTCGCTTTAATCACAGCGCCTTCATCTTCACACAGTGCTATATATATGTAAATTACACCCATCAGTGTGAAAATGTGCTCAAAATTTATTATCAAAGAAATCGATTACATTCGAAATGATAAAAGAAAGATAGTACAGTAAAACTCTATTACTGTGAACACTCTCGGATCCTTCAGAATCAATTTTTTCTGGTTTCAATCCTTCCTGCATGAACACTCCTTGATTCTGAATGTGAACGTCAATAAAGGACGCCACTTGAATAAAATATACGATTCGTGCTGTCAAAGTAACTATCATGATTTATTACAATATGAACTAATCGAAGATAATAAAATTTATTTTTGCTTGTCTCTCTCTCTAATATAATCGCTTTACGTCGATCCCGACAATGTTCACATTAGAGAAATTTTACTATATATTCTTTATATTTTAAGTTTTTTCTTACTTCTCCTTTAATTTCTGGATTTTTACATATTGCCAAATCTGCTAAACAATTATCTTCAATTTCAGGCATTAAACCAATAGATTGTGTTCGAATATGCATAATACGTTTTAATTCACTTCGACATTTTCTATCAAGCTAAATAATAAACGATGAAATATAATTTTAAAAAACTTTTTTTTTTTAAATACTTGTTGTCGTTGTTGATATAAACAACCTAAATACATTCCAACTTGAACACCACTGATATCTTGATTCATTGACCAATCTTTTGGAAGATGACAAAATGTTACAAGACTTGTTTGACATGTACGTAATAATCTTGGTGTTAATCTATTAAATGAAAAAGAAAAATTTTGTAAATAAAATCAAATTGTTGTTTGTTTTTCTGCTTCTTTATTACCTCCAATCTCTTGCTAAAAGGTAAGCTACTTCCATAAGACGATCTTCACAATCTTCTGTCATACGAGCATTTTTTAAATTATCCAATAAACATAAAATAACATTTGAATCACCAGGTTTCACTCTTGGACATAATATATCAATAACAGGTCGACATGTTGATTCAAGTAATGGATCTGCTCGTATATCGCTACCGGGATCAACTGCACGTACTAATGAATTGACAACTGATAGACATCGATTACTAAAATTCTTTTCTTTTCGTGCAGCAGCTAATAAACAATGAATCATTCGACCATCACGTTGACCTATTGTACCACTTGCACCTTGTTGAAATAATGATGGACAATATTGTATCCTTTCATTATTACATTGACTTTGTAGTTCTGGTAAAAGAGCATAATCAGACATTAACATACGACGATGAACAAGCATTTCACGTTGACATTCATCTTGAACATTATTACCTAAGAATATGAAAATCGAAATAATTGTTTTTCATGAAAAATTTATTCATGAATTTCTACCTAGTTTTAATATTTCTTCAAGACATAAAAGTAATTTAACTAATGATGATTTTTGATCATCTTCATCAGGATCAACAGAACATTTATTATATTCATGTATTTCATTACTACATGCTAAGAAAGAAATATTGATTAGTTGTGTTGTTTTTTTTTGTTACATTCAAAACGTTAGATTTTTTACCTCGAATTAATGGTGCATCCGTCTTTACATTTGCAACTACTAATGATTGTCGTCGACGAACTTCTTTACGACACTAAAATAAGTTATCTGAATTATTTGTTCAGCTACAAATTTAATTAACAAAATATCAAACATAGAACTTTCTAGATCAGTATTTTTGATTAGATTTGAATTTTTTTTGACTTTACATCTGCATCAAATAAAGACGACGCTATGATTTTGATCCACAAATGGAATATCCGTAGGCTAGTAGAGAAAGACTTTCACTATTTGATGGTGTAAGGATTATCAAGTTTTATTGCCTACTCTTGAAACGTCAACGGGAGGCGTCACTACAGTATATCAGCTGATAGTCTGCAATAAAAAATGCTGAATCCGATGAGACACTGTCGCCTGACAAATGTCTTGAATGCCCTTAGTCACCGAATACAAATCTTGTCTTTGGGCAACTATCGAATTTCGATTAGAAATTTCATTGAGAGTACTAAAGTACGGTTTGACCAGGTCCGAACATTTTGGGCTCGAAAATCACTATGAAACTTATATTCACCATTTCTATAAATACTTCGATGTTACTTTCAAACATTTAATTAAAACCAATAAACACACTTGAATATGTTAACTCTTTTTGTTGTCTTAGATATTTTGCATGAAGTTATTGAACTAGGTGAAATTATCAGTGGGACTAGAAATGTGAAAAATAATGGTTGTATCACTGAACGAAGATACACATGATTTAAAACTAAATCCATTCTCGTAATATAATCGTTCCCTTCCTTGGAGTATTCACATTAAAATATCCCTAGACTTTAGGATACTGTATTCAGTTATAATTGCTTATTGGTTGTGCAAGATGATTTTTCTTCTTTCCAACAATGCTTTTTAACCAGAGATAAATCAACGCGTATTGACATAACTTGATGTCACTAGCTGTTAAAATGAAAACTATGATATGTTACACCAAGAACTTTTACTATTGTGCCGATATTGATGGCACGCTCCGATGATTTTTCTTCCTTTTCTCTCTCCATTGCTCTAATCTATGTTCATCTCTCTCTCTCATTTTCTCTCGTATATATATATGTGCTATATGTAGAGTAGACACATTCTGGACGTGTAAAGTAGCTGAATAAATAGCCATTGCCAAGAGTGGCGGCAAGCTACTCAATCCAGTTTGTCGTTACATGTCAACCCTGGCAGAATGGTGACAAACCACCACATTTCGTTGTTACAACTATCATCTAATGTTACTTTTTTTTACTTTTAAATATGCACGATTAGTTCATCCACTTTTGCTGTGTGTTCCAGAATTGCTTATCATAAAATCCTTTCTTTTCTCTCGTTCTGCTCGTCCATTATAGAACATTTATTGTCCACCTTACTGAGGTTGTTATTATTCATGTAACTATACAGACGCGTTCAGTTCTCAGAATAAGAAAAACTAACCGACTAAATTATTTATTTACTATTAAAGTTCGTGGATCAAAAGATTTTGTATCATGAAAAATAATCTTAATAACTTACAGCTGGCGACATCATGTAATTAGATGTTTGCTCATAAAGACAACGATAAACTCGACCATTACCACTTGCAACGTAACCACATAAATGTTCTCGTTCATCACGACATGCAAAATACAAAGCGCGATCAAGATGATAATCATCCGATTGCATTTCAGCTAAACGAAAAATTTCTTTACGGCATTGTGGAGCTAGCAGATTATGTTTTTGTGATAAACATGAAATAACAGCTCCTGGTTCATGTAGTATCTAAAAGATATGCAACATTTTCTTTTTCTTGTTCTATTCATTAAATACATACAGCTTGATTATCATCATCTAATCGACCACATTCGAATATTCCAATATCAGGTTTACATGCCTCAACAAAATATTCTGTTAAACGCCAATCATTGAAAGCAACAACTTGCACTTGATTAATAAAATAACGACAAGTTGGATCAGTTATATTAGGTAAATGGTCATATAAACATATTACAAGACGACCAGAACCATGTACACCAGCAAATGATTCACATTCATGAGATAATGTTATATCGTTTGAACAATATTTTATAACTGCCTCATCAAAAAGTGGATAATGTGTCATATTATATTTAAAGTTATAGATAAGCTAAAATTAAATTAAATCCATTAATTTAATATAGAAAAAGAAAAGAACTTTCCTAGTTACATGTTGACATTCTTTGCTAATTAAATTCGCAGCCTATAGTTATAATATATATATATATATATAAATAATTTATTTTAATAACAAAAAAAAATTTACCTTATCAAGATCATCAACACATTGTAATACTTTTAAATTCGAAATTAATTTTTGACTTCCTTTATTGCAATATTTTTTCAAATCATATTTACATTCACTACTACTAGCAAGTGGTGTCGATGATGATTGGCGATATGAATCAATTGATCGTTGTGGTAGAAATTGGTCAGCATTTGGTTGTTGATAACCATCATTATTAACTGTCTTGCTAGGGAAAAGTTTGGTTTCATATTTATTATTATCGAATGATGGTTGACTTGGATTTTCGAACCGAAATTTGTTTTTATCATCATGTTCAGTGTCACCATTTTGAATATGAGAATCATATTTCCAAGCAAAAATGCCAGTAAATAAGATAAATAAATAGAGAAAAAATAATCGTTGACGTAACATTTTTTTTGTCGTATCTAAAAGAATTCATTGTTTGCTTTAAATATTCCTTTGAAAAAAGGTGGTGAGAATAAAAGCATATGTATTACGCAACTTTTTAAGCGAAAAGGAAGAAATTTATGAAACAGTAAATATTCTTTGTATAAATTGATGAACAATAGTACATAATGTCAGATATATAATCATGCAAGATGAAAAGAAAAAATTTTTCAAGTTTTTATATGTTATCCAATGAAAAACAAAGACAAAAATCACAAAAAGGAAGTGAATTAAGTACTACTTAGAATAAAAACAGTCTCATATTCCGTCGTTGCAAAATGTCACGCCCTCATATACACAATTGGTTATAAAAAATCATGCACATTCTTGACAAGGACAGAAAAAAAGAGCAAAGAAAATATTTTCATTCCTTAAATGTTTTAATTTCTTTTTGGACAAGAAAAAGTAGTCGAACACATAAAAAACGAACATTTTGGCAAATGATTATTATCTAGCAAATGAAAGAAGAAATTTTATTAAACACATACTATTACATATGTGCAGGTTAAAATTAAGAAAAAAGAATCATATGAAGTAATAAAACGGAAGTAGACAATGATTTCAAGCAAAATTGTAACAGTAAGTTTGAATAAAATTTCTGATTGTACATGTGCTTGATTACATAACAACAAACTGGAAATAACATATTCAGAGAATTTGATAAAAACCTGGCGTCATGAAAGATTACCTTCCATTGATATTAAGGTCAGTTCTTCTCAACAAACAAATCTTTCTTCCAATTTTTATCGATATCATGTTGTCAATCTTACCCCATCAACGTCACCAACGAACATACAAATGAATACGGGTCACTGATGCATAGATATTCGATAAAAAAAAGGAGGGGGTGGTGGTATAGTGTTAATGTGGGTGAAGGATGTCGATGTCGATCAGAATGTGACTGTTACAGTGTATTCTTATAGCATATACCTCGATCCTCTCTATTCTCTTCTCTTGGGTCATTTCTTTATTTCGTTTCTGTTGCTTCTTTTCTTTGATCTTGATTAACCTTTCTATTCTTTTTTGTTTTGTCCTTGTTTTCTCATGTGTGTATATAAACACTGTTTTTCTAAAAGAATAAAGGGAGAGAGAAGAAAACACGTCGTTATTGTATTCGTCGCTCTTCGTGAGCGCGAACCCTAACAGTGGCCGAGAGCTAAAGGAAGACTAACACCCAAATCCACGCAAACATCCTCAACCGATAACGTACATCGATACCCACACTCCAGGAAACCGGAACACATAGTCAGCTGATCTTTCTTCATCATTTGGTTAGATCATAACAAGATAGACTGTGTTAAAATGATACCACTCGGATTTTTGTATAGGTATGTGTATCAAGATTTGTTGGCGTTGAGCTATTGGCATCATTTCAAAAAAAAATCCGTGGACAATTACTTTTGAATTTGTAGGCGATTGTCCAATCGCCCTGCTTCTGGCTACGCTATTGACCAAAAGAGTTACTTCTTGTTGATTATTCGTTTTTTTGTGATAGTATTGCACTATTAGACACTTTCTATTCAATTGTCAAAAAGAGGAAAAGCATCCATAATTGAACTTAAGTAAAACAATACGTTTTCAAACCTAAATTTTAGAGAATGGAAATTTTTTTTTTTTTAAATAGTATAATATGTTATATAAAACATTTTTTTTATTCGAATCTGCTTTTGATGCTTGATCAAATATTTTCACCTACATAGCGAGTTCTTCCAATGGGACACGTAATGATTGAGCTGCACATTGGCATGTTGTTGTAAGATAAACTTATGGTGTAAATAATGCGGCAAACCACATTTTTACATATTAAAGAAGTCTTTTTTTTTATTATAAAACCAACGAAAGCATTTATCTTAGAACATAGACATAATGATTAAATACCTTTGGCTATTGTTAATTTTACTAATCTATCAAGTTATTTCAAACGGGCTACAAAATTCGACTTTTATTGCATACCGCTAAAATTTGATGAAACATGATATTCTATCCATATTAGTGTTGCAATATCTAAACAAATGAATTAAAATATTACTAACTATGTAGTCAAAAGAAACAACCGTTTTATATCTTTAGATAAATTCCTCCCGTATCATTAGTTTTCTTTTACTTCCACAGCATATAGATTGTATATCAGCAAGATCTTGGCGTAACAAATATAGAAGATTAGAAACAAAGTTAACTTCGCATTTCATACATCGAAATAATAGATCTTTAATATTTTTTGATGTATCTTTCATAGCAGATACTGTCTAAGAAAAACCAGGAAAAAAATCGGTGAGTGTTTTTAAAAAGAACTATTAGTCTGCTTTTGATACTTATTTAATCCAAACATCTATTATCTGCTGTATTGGTGCCATTCATGCTGATGTCCAGTACTGTTATCTGCTCTTTTACGTTTATCAGTGTCAAAATCTTAAAAAAATAAAGTAAAAAAAAATATCTTCATCGAACGTTTTACTTCTTTACTAATAACAAGTGTGCTTTTATTAACGTTGACTAATCAACAGTACGTTTTCAGTATTACCAGATAAGCCAAGCCATTATTTTTTTCATTCCATGTTTTATTTTTCGACACTTTGACGCTCGACGTTTTGAAATCTTATGTAGAATTCTCATGCATGTACAAACGTAGTGCTAAACTAAACTGAAATAATATAGGTAGGAAAAAAATGGACATTTCGTAAAAACATTTTCAATGGAAAAAGATTTATTTTCACAGACTCATAAACTAGCTGAGAAAAAACAAGGAGAACATTGTTTCGACTACTGTTGGAAATTCATTAAAATTTTCAGTCACAGTATAGAATAGATCAGATACAAAATATATGATTAGATAAAAAGTAGATGCTCTACTCAACTATATAAAAATAAAATATACCACAGCTTTCACAGTGACATATTAAGTCACATAGAACTAGTGAAAATAAATGAATCATGCTGTATACACAACAATTTTTTGTGCAAGGGTCCGAAAGCGATGCAAAATAATGTCACTTTGCATATTTTTATTTCATCTTTCAAACAATATTGGTCTTCATATAATGCATTTCGCAGTTGATGTTAAGTGTCGAAAAATATTTCACAAAGCAGTGAGTGACTCAAAAAATATGGCAATGTGCTGGTTTTGAGACCAAGGGCGAAAAGAAATAATATTGCACTTCATATTCAAAACAAATAACATGAATAGAGAGAAAAAAAATGTTTCTTATATAAATGATCGAAGCTGCCTAAGGCAAACTTATAGATTCTCTATAGTGACGAGCTACTACCTTTTTATTTCGACGGTCTCGATAACTATGCCGAACATTACCATGATTATAGTATTTATCTTCTTGTTGACTGAAACAAGCCTCGGTTACATCTGTATGTGCTATTATCAAAAAGATCAGACCTATGTTGGTACGGCATATTCAAGTAGATGCACCTCTTCATCATGTCTATCAGCATGCTATGACGGCTTGAGAGCTTGCAGTTTATCGACTTGTTATGGGTAGATATACCGAAGTAAACTATGTTCTCATTCGACTCTATATTATCTAGGTATTGTGTTTCTAATCAAGTTTTTCTCACTAAAAATGCCTCTTGCGGTGTTTTAACTTTTCGAACGATACCAATATTTATTATGGTGACAACTATTGCGATTTATTTTGCTATCAAGTTACTGTAAGCATAATCAGGGATATTGTATAAACATTTTCTTTGGAATGAAAATATTTCAATTTGCCAATATATGACACAACATCTTTCGCTTACTTTTGACGCACTTTAATCAAGCGTTCTAAATAGATATATGAATATTGAACTATCTCAGACAAAGACTAATGTACAATCGTGAGGTTTCAAATGCCTTTGATAGACAATACTATTTCTCTCTGAGTTAAGCGTTAGCCAACAATAAGAACTGTAATATTGTGTACAAAACTGGAAGTAATTTTTCTTTGCAGACTTGCAATATTTATTATCAGAAGTAGGCATGTTTGACTCATATGGTATATCACGGAACATAGTGGAAGAAGGTGTCAAATTATTGCCATAGATGCAGACTATTTTACCAGAGAGCATTCAACACAATGCAGTGTGCACGAAAGATACAGTGCGATATCTAACCAACGAGTCAATCAAATAATTCTCCCATGATTTCAGAACATCACGAATCTTCTATTGTGTATTAGCGCATAAAATTTTTTACGAGAGTCATCTAGCTATTAGGTGGATTCTTATCATGTGGATTTTTGTGCGTTAAGAGTCTAAAAGATAAGCTATTTTCTTTCTACAAAAAGAAACCCTTATTATATTCTCTTTCATTTTATAATTCTATTGTATAGAAGTCATGAGTTGGAGAATAGTCTTTAGGAATCATCCATAAAGATCGTACAGATGAAAATCGTACTTCGGACACTTTCATCCTATTCAGTTTAACTAGCCTTCTATCTTCTGGACGTCCAGCTCAAAAACATTTTTTAGAAAGAGCTTATTTGTTCGAGTAGCATCCTTCTGTTTTTTATTAAAAGACAGTTCATTTACTAAGTGTATATGAAAAGGAAATGAACTACATACATGCACATTAGAAAAAAAACAAAATGCAAATTTCATGAACAACAGACAAATATAAGATCAATCACAAGAAGTTTTAGTTTTCAAACAATGCACGATATGCTTATGAGCATACAGTATTAAAAACATGTGAAGAGGAACATGAGAAATGAATCCTAAATACCAATCATACTGTAATATATAAGGATGTTCGTATGCAATTCACAGTTGCCAACTCTGTCCTTTTGCAAATCGTTGTACTTTTGATCTTGATCTCTACAACTGATATATCATCTGCCGAATTTATTCATTCATATTCAACGTACTAAAGAATTACAACAGGATGCCTTTTAAAAACGCTTTTCAAAACAAACTTGATTTTATGAGTAAGTCGGATTAGGTTGCCGATCTTATATTTACATTCAGAAAAGAAGACTAAGTTTTAATGAACTCATTTGAGTTGAGAAGTTTCAAAAATATGGCGTTCTCCAAAACGAAACCATCCTCTTCTATATCTGTTGGAAAAGTTATAGCGAATAAAATAGATCAAATCAAAGATCTTTGAGCATTTCATTCTGATGCAGTTTAACATTATTTTTCCAAAAAGGTGATAGTATTGGATATAACAAGTAACGCTGTATGATTATATATAACACAAATAGTGTTATTTCCTCTACCGAAAGGAGGGTCATGTGCTGAGCAACTTCCATTACTAAATATTCGTGTGTTCGTTAAAGAACGGAAGTATATATGTATATCGTGATATATATACATTCATACGTCAAAACATTTTTGCAGATCCTTAAATAATTTTAAGGTTCTCTCAATACAAAAATTGTTTGGAATGATAAACTTAATAGTTCTAAAGTATTTCGTTCTTATATCAGCTGAAGGTTCGACTCAAGAACCATATATTCTTATGAAGGCAGCACAAATTAACCTTGTTTAGTTCTTATTCTATGTATATCAGATATTATAGCCCTTCTTCCACTTACGAAAAACACGATATATAGGCAATATCAGGAGTGCCCCAAGTGACAAAAAGTTAGGGAAGAGGTCAAAAGTGTCTTTCTCGCAGCTTTTAAACGCAAAACGTTTTTTCACCATAGTAAATGCAGTACACAATTAGATAAGACTTTAGATGTAACACGAAAAAACTTCATCAAGTCTCTGCAGAGAAAACACGAATATTTTTCTAAAGTTGACAGTGGTGTAGCCAAGAATTTTTAAGTCATGGATCGTTTCTCAGCTAAATTATCTTAAGGAGTAGGCATCACTGGGTAAATAAAAAACAACTAGGTGATAATATTTTAAAAACTTATTACTATAGAAAAAACGATTTTTATTGAAGAGAAGTTCGTTACTATCAACTAACAGTCGAATTCGTTCGCTTTTTTCGTACTATTTGTTTTAGAAATGTAGTTTTCAATTTTCAAATATTTGAATATATTACGCCAAAAAGTATTAATAAACACAAATAAAATCATAAATGAATTTATATGGAACAACGAATTCTTAACAAAATACCATTGTATTGTCATTATTGTTAGCATCGGTCTAATGGAAAAAATAGTCAGTTGATCTTTGTGATAAAATTGATTAGATGGCAAGAACATAAAATGTGTTAAAATGACATCACTTAGGTCTTTTGTGCATTTATGTATATCAAGAGTTTTCGGCATTGGGCAATTGCTTAATGACCGTACCCAAGGTTACGCCACTGGAGGCCGGTGAATTTGGGATACCCCTGAAGATGATTATGTTCCAGTGGCCAGTAAATTTCATACTCTTTCGCTAAAAACAGTTCAGAGGCGGCCTGTAAATATCTCTGACAGTCTAATTTTTACTCTCTGTACGTTCGCTTTCCTTTGAGTGTGTTCATATAAAGGTAATATAAATGATGCGGGTGCTGTTGGCGCAAGGGTGTAGTTGTAAGTATATGTTTTTTTGTTCGCTCACATACGCACATTCACACTCGGCGTATGACTGCATTAGTTTTCATTGTCTTTCTTCATTTCATATTGTTTAAGTCCGCTTACGGCACGAATTTCTTGGACCTCGGGTACAATGAACATTTATCATCATTGACACTTTCAATCATTCTTTTTATTGGGCAATGTCTTTCATACTCTTGTCCTCTACATTTGAGTGTTTATTCTTCTTTCCCAATACCAGGTACAGATGCTAATGAATACACATTGCTACTCAATTGTGCCAAACTATTTTGTTGTTGTTGTTGTTGTTATTATTAATTAACTTCACTAATACTAGTATTCCCTGCTGAAAAACTTTCATTTGTTTTTCGAAGTGTTGTTGATGAAGTGCCATGCAACGGTCAATATTGAGTTGTATGTTTACGTAATCGGTTACGCATTGCAATATGACGTTACGGTCTGGTCGATAGCCAAGGAAATGTTTAGTTTTCGAAGATTAATAATACGGTTTTACTTAAAAAAAACGATTTTTATGCAAGAGAAGAAGGAGAAAGAGAGAAGGAGAAGATGATCCCTTCTGTCTTCTATTCCAACTGTGCAATAGCACCGTTTAAGTAAAATTAAGAAATACGTCAAAACATGTCAAAGAGATGACGAAAAGCGAAGAGAAAGGAACACACCATCTATTGAACATACGCTAACTGTAGGGAATATCTTATTTGTTTGTGTACAAATCTCATCTAATTTTTGTGGAAGTATTATGAATAATAATAATTAGAATGAAAATAGTACATCGAAAAATCGTCAAATATACAACATAGTGTTTATCAATCAGCTATCATATAAATTTATTTGTCACGTGATAGCAACATGAACTGGAAATACTTGTTAGTGTATATATTATTCAAGAGAAAGTAACCTTTGCTGGACCAGTAATCCAAATAGAAAATGATTTTTCAAAATTATTAATGGCACTAACCACTAAGATATAATTAGCAGATCGAAGCGGAACACCAAAAGAACTTCTATGAATTCCTTCGCTGCCATATGTATATGTCAATCGATTCATTGATAAGTTTGTAGCATTAAAACTATTCATATATAAGTCAATGGTCCCAATGTAAACAAAATAGGGATAATCGTCTTTGTTACATTCAAATCTATAGAAACCAGAAGTTGATACAATAACTTGAATTTCTTCATATCTATATTTCATGTTTTCATATCTATATCTGTCATATCTATTAACAGAATATATTGAACTATTCACTGTAATCACTCCAGAATAGTTGCATGTTACAATAATTTCTAAACATATTCAATAGAATAAATATAGATCATAGAAGATTAACTAATTTCATTTTTAAACAATTGTCGATATGATGCTCATCTATAATTCAAATGATGAATAATCAGATACAAGGTATAGTTTTACTCAGAGTTGTATACAACTACATCTTGTCTTCTAAAGCACAGTTTGATACACTGTTTCTTTTTAGTATCGACAGCTATGACTTGATAAAATGAAGGAGCGTAGAGGGATGTACCTTAGAATAGTCAAAGAGCATCAGAAATAGAGACGCTAGAAAACAAATGGATGGTACGACAAGGGACATCTCTATTCTCAACAGTTTTCTAGACAGTCACTTTAGAGTTTTAATATTGATCAGCCAAAGCATAATTCGCTTTAGATTACTGTTTCTTGACTGATCAATTCATGTTTGATACGATCTTAAAGCCATTATGATTTTCCTCGCTATAAAAGCAAATTTATTACTTGCTGGTTGCAAAAGCTCGATTAATTTAATAGAATATTATCTTTTGAAGAGTTGTAAAATAAATATTTTTATTAACTGATTGAAACAACTCATATCTTTGAAAATAATTTCGACATATATCCAAACTCTACAATTTTGGGATGAAAATAGTGCGATAGAAGTTATCTATGCCACTATAATAAAACCCGATTGTCTATCTGTTACATATCAGTGTTAAAGGTTAATGGTGAAGAGTTAATGATTAACGAAATGTTTCGTTCTCAAATTATATACTTCTCTAAAAAGATAGAGGGATAGTCGCAAGAATATATAATATGAACCACCAACAGTAGGAGGAGTGTATACTGTCTGACAGAGAGGAATAGGGCACAAGAACAGGGGCGTAGCACTTAAAGGACAGCGCTTAACAAAAGAAACACCTATACAGCATGCACGAGCACGAAGTGTGACAAAGCTTCTAATAAATAAGTATAGTGTCATTTTAAATACCTGCTGAATAAAATTTAGTTCTAACGACTACAATTACAATAATAAGACCAGCTATAATAATTAATAAGTATATACATATGATGAAACAATTTCGAATATTCTTCGAACATAGTCGATTGTCTACGGATAGATGATTGTCTTTTGGTGTTCTAATACAGTGGCAACATTGTATGATTTTTCCACATAACTTTGTATTTCGATATTTTTTAGCTAAAACTCTAACACGATCATGAGGTAGTAAATCATCCGAGTCTAATGGTTCTCTTGTACATGGACTAGTACCATTTTCCAAAATCCATTTAGTAATTGCTGCTCGTTCATAAGTGAAGCCATCGTTTGCCATAACTGGATCAACAAAAATATCCTTCGTAATAGGACAAGTAATTTCATCAATGTCAATTTTGTTTCTACCAATTATTTTTCTCATGGCTAATGTAGTATGCTTTAACGATGTTGGTAAAAAATAACTGATTCGTTTACATTACATTCTGCTTTGTTTACAACACCTTTTTTCTTTCGCTGTCAACAAAACTTTCTATGACGTGTGCATTAGTTTGATGTCATTCTGCCGTCAGTTTTGAAACAATAATAGAATTACACGTGCCATTACTTTTTGATGTATTAATGCAGTTTCTTGAAAAATGAAAAAAAAAGATCGAATGTGGTTATACGAAAAGGGTGTCACACTATTCGTAAGACAAAATATTATTTAAAATTTGTTTTCATAGATAGTAGTGTGGGCGACTATGAGTGTGGGGTGTGGGTGTGAATGTATATCTTTTTCACATCCTTATTTCTGCACACAGCCACAGGTATATGCACACCCACACCGTCATGCTACAAAAAAGTTTTTTTAAAATGCATCTGATGAATATCGTTCAGATACCAAAACGAAAATAGACAATTTGATAGGGTCCTGAGGGACAAGCCTGATTGTCTCGAAAGCTTTCTTGTGACAGGATAAGCAAGATTCGGGACAATATAGGGAAAACGAGGATGTGGGTGTGGATTTTATCTTCGCTCATACTCATATTCAAACATTTACAACCCAAAATATGTTGCATTTCACGAAGTTCTTCACAAAGAAAAAGAAATAAAACTTAATCGATTTTTCGTTTCATCCATAAAGATATGAGATCTAATCGACGCTGTTGGAACACTCTCTCGGTCTTTATTAAAGCATAAGCTAAAAAATTCTTTTATGTCTGAAATCCACACATGATCTAAAGACAACAGTTTGTAGAGGCGAAGTTTTTCATTTTTTCTGTTTTTTATTCGAATTAATCATGTAGAATTAAACCCACCTGATAAGACTCGTAACTCATTCAAAACGCGTTCTAGTAACCGAATTCTAGAACGTAGCTATACCATGATATTTCTAAATGCTTTTCTATTGATGAGATGACAAGCTAAGACGAGACAGATATCAGCTTGAGAAGAATTTCATGTCAACTATTGATGCAATGACATTGTCGAAGCAATCATTGTCCTTAATACAATATTTCGTCAATTTTCACCACCATCAATCAAGAAAACCTCTTTTGAAATAAAAAGAAATATTGATTTTTATTTGAAAAAATAAAAAGAAACAAATTCAAAAACGTTTTTCAAGTTTGATATAGAGAGCTTCTGGCTGACAAATGAAATGTACTTCACGAGGTTTGAGTTTTTGTTCCATTTCATCACCAGGCAAGATGATGTATTGATGAAGAAGACGAGTCAAACACAATTTAATTTCCATTAGAGCAAATCTCATTCCAACACAGTTGCGTGGACCTTGACCAAATGGCATGTATGCCATTGGATGTCGTCGAGTCAAATGTCGTTCAGGTATAAATAAATTAGGATCATCAGGACCCCATAAATTTGGATCGTAATGCAACGAAAACATATCTGGTTGAATAACACTTCCTAAACAAGTATGTTCTATTTAAATGAAGAATACTATTTTCAAAGAATTCAACTAACCTTTTTCTATGACATAATCGCAAACAGTCGTTGTTGTATTACATTCTCTTGATATAGCTTTAGGTGCAATGGGAAACATTCGTAAAACTTCTCGTATAAAAGAATCTAGATAGATCATATTATGAACTCGATCATAGTCACTTTCGTTTTTGTCTTGACATTCATCGATTTCTGCACGAAGTTTTTCTTGAACATTAGCATGTGTTGCCAAAATATACGTACAATAGGTAAGTGCTGTCGATGTTGTTTCATAACCAGCAATCATAAACAAAAATACATTACTAATAACTTCTTCATATTGAAGCTTTTTCGGAATAGTATCAGTATTATTATCATCCTATGTGATAGGTACGTTGAAAAATTGATTGCAACTTAAGAAATAGATACACTGACTTTGATCTCATTTGACGTTGCAGCATCGAGCATCAATCGAAGAAGATCAATGTGACGTTTTGTTTCATCTAACGATGCTCTTGCACTGACTACATGACGTAAACGATTTGTAAACCAAAATCGCGGCAATTCTTCAACATTTTTCTTCCATCTATGTAGAACCTGCATAAACATAGCTTGACCAATAACAATATAGGAAAGTATGGGGATAAGCCATGGCATCAAATAACTCAATCGAATCAATGGATGTTTTTCGAGATTTTCTTGTGTAAGAATTTCAGCTTTATGCATGTATTCATTGTCTATATCCGTTTGCATATTTGTATTGACTCCAAATGCGCATCGACCTAAAATAAAAGTAAGCAAAAACAGTTTAAATCTTTGTAGCTCTTGAAAATCTCAAAACTATTTTCAGAAGGATTAATTGTGAATTGTGAAATTCATAGTCTATCTCGAAATACTACTGTATTCAGTTTTTTGTTACTCACAAATCACGTCCATAGTCAGTCGTTTGTAAATTAGATAAATATTAAATTCTTTTTTTTCTTCACATTTTTCAGACAATTTCTTCATAAATGCTTCAATACATTCATTAACCAAAGTTGTCATAAGTTTGAGTTTTGCAGCCGAAAATGTTGGATTAATGACGAGTCTTTGACGATGCCATTGATGGCTACTGGCAATAAACAAATGCATTTTGTTTCGAGCTGTCATTCGAACAACAAAAGCCATATGTCGTGAATGAAATGATGAAAATTGTTTCATAAAAACTTCCTGAAGAAATTCAGGATCTGACACAACATAAATGGGGCGAGTGCCTTCAAAAAGACCATATATCGAACCAAATTTATGTGTCCATGTTTGCAATTGACGAGAAATAGACTCAACAGACCACAGAAGTCGACAGTGACCAAAGAAAAAGTTAGGTAATGGACCAGGTATGCCTCGACTTTTGAAATAATCATAGCTTGATTTCAAAGTCCATAAATATACAGTGAGTGTCACTGTAAGTGAAACGAGAAGGATTGCAGTTAACAGCATTTTACAGCAAAAAAAAATGATCGTTAGTGTAACGATTAAAAGAGACCTATGTTTCTGTCCTCCCGAATAAGGTAATCATTCAAGTTATTTTTATTTCAGAATTATTTACGAAAAATATTTTTTCTCTTTCTTTTAATGTAGGCAGCGATATGTTTGTGATATAAATATATGATAGTAAAACATGCATTGATCGCAATTTTGATAGGAAACGTCTATTCAAACGCACGTGTATATTCAAAATATTTACAATGTGAAGCCTATATAGGCAAGGCAATAAGTATGCTTTTACTGATATTCAGTGAAGACGTATGAAATCTATTTTTAATATTATGCTGTTTTATATAAATAGATATAACAAGTAGTAATAAAATGCGTTTTATAATATAATTATTTATTAAATTTATACATATTTATATCAAGCAACTTAATATTGAAAATAGATTTCGTACTCATGGTTAATTCACAACAACAATATATGCTTATGCTATTACAGTCGTACAGTATAATTTATCTTTGGCCATATGGAACATCATGCACAATGTTGTTATATGATTATTGTATTGAATTAGGCCAAAGTGAACGACATATACTACAAATTCTATTATTATAATAATTTTATGAAAACCAAATAAAAATCTTTCTTTTTTAGATTTGTTTTCTCAAATTCATGTCTGATAATTACGTTTGCGTCATAAAAGTCGAAATCTTACTATAGGATTATTCTTAAAACAAATTAAATATTCTTTAGCTGCAATATTGCATTCTGTTAATACCTATTGCTGACAAACCTAGATCTGGTCGTCCAAAGAAATTATTAAAAGAACAATTAACACGGCTAGTACGTCTTATCAATAACAAGACAGATATTTCTTTTACTTTGATTAAGTTCGAATCATATGTGCATTTTTTTTTGATTCAATAGAAAAATTGTCTTTATACGATAGATATTCCATTTTTTTTATTTCAATTTGTTTTCTTTTTAAAGCTTTTGACCAAAAGATTTTGGTACTATTTAATTCTAGGTATTTAGATCTCTTCGAAATATTATGGTGATCTATCTTAAAATTTGTTGAACATGAACCACCAATAATAAATATAATCATCAGTTATATAGGATAAGTACCGAAGCAAAATATAACAATATTAATTTTTTGTATTTGTACAATTTATAATATTTGTCATTCATATGAGTTTGATAGTCTTCTAACCATCAACGTTAGTAATAATCGGACATTTATTCATCGAATATAAAATTTGGAACATTTTCCTAACAGTAGATAGACATTCTATGTATTCCATTCATATAAATATTTTTTAAAGTAATAATAAACAAGAAAATGTTTTAATGGAATAGTGTAAAGAAATTATTAATTCATTGATAATGGATACAAAAAAAATTAGAAAATAGTCTTGATTTCTGTGCAAAAGCATATTATTGTCAATTAGATTTTTAATGAAAATAGAAATTATTTCACAGAAAAACTTCTCTTATTTATTCTCTTATATTATATCAAATTAATACAATAAAACTGATTTGTTCAGAGTATATTCTAATTATAAGTTCTCAGGTGGACGATTTTGAACTTCGGAAACCAATGGATTTTGCTGAAATATGACGAAAAGATGCGAGATAATTACCTTATCGGAAAAGGAAAATTTCGAAAATTGATGGAATTCGGATGAAGTATTTGAATCGAATTTATTTGGTAACTTTGGGTCGTTTCTCGCCGGAAAGAACAATAATTTAGTCGGAAATCAGCAGAAAAATATGGTTGCATTCAAGTTTCATCAATTTCCGAAGTTTTCCCATCGATTACCGGTTCGTACGCTTTCATTCTTGTTAACAAAACCTTGATTTCAAAGAATCATTTTTTTTTTGGTTTATTCTAGTTATTTCATATAATGCATAATCGATTATCTTTATCACTTAATCATAAATTATAAAATAATCTTATTTTATCAAAGCAAACTTCTATTGATAAATGAAGATATCAGTCATTCTTCAATTTATGATACACACATTTTCAATATCAACAAAGATTACAAAAGCGTCGATCAAGTTCACTAATAATACAATTAAATAATAATTCAACAACCAAATTCATTACTTCAGTTGTTTATTATTAAAATAACAAAACATCATCATCAGTCTATAAATATATTATTCTGAAGTTAAAAGAAAAGATGAAATTTTCGATTGGAAATGCGTCATACATATTTAATATAAAATGACACCAAGCGGATTTTCCGAAGAGTGAATCTTCTGCTAATTGAATTTTTTAAAACTATATTCATATCTGGCATTGAATTCAAAAGATATCATTTATGTCTAAGATTATGATGATATATGAATTACTTCTATATGTAAAGGTCTCGTATTTGTCTTATATACAATCTTACGATAGCAGCTATTTTGATCTATATAGATAGAAATAAAAACTATCTGCCCTTTTATAGTTCTGAAGATATTAACATAAACAAAAAAAATATGATAAGTTTCAAATGCGTATGGTAGATATCTAAATAAATAAATATATTAAAGACTTGATAGTTATAGTAGACGGTTGTTCTGACAAGAAAATCATGCAGTAGTAACAATCACCTGAAACTATAGAACAGCTATTTTCTTTGTATATTAGTTGAAAATACTTAGCCGAAAGCTAAGTTTAAAAAACAATAGAAACATTTGTTATTACAGATGTTTTCAGATTATAATAAGCATATTGTAAACCCAATGTTAGAAAGAAAAAAACAAACTAAGAAAAATTCTACATATGATTCTGATTGATTAATTATGAAGTCATGATGACATATATATATTCTTTTTATAGGTAGTTGAATCAGTACTTAAAACTCTTCTAATATAATTGGGATATAGTGAAAAAATTTTTATGTAAAACAGTATTAATATATTGCTTTACTGAAATAGATAATAGTTCACGATAAATAAAGATAAAGAAAAGAACTAAATTAAATCTAATAATAAAAAATGTATAATAAGAAACAGTTCGATAACAAGCATGAATAGAAGAGAGGAAGGAAACTAGGCGATGCATTTGAGAGAACAAAAAGAATCAAATAATAAGAGAGTTAACAAGATACATTTTTCCACTCTCATGATACATTATTTGGAGACAGGATATCCGATCCATATAATATTGGAGCCTAACATCTTAGAATAAAAGTTAGAATAGATAATTATTTTTTTACAAGATCAATCTTGTTACAAAAGCTTAAACCGTCAGGAAATTGTCTCTGGGCACTTATTAATTAAAGAATAGAATACAATAATATAGAAACACAGGCCTACTAATGATATTGACGAAATTCATTTTATCATCTAAAATAATGACAAATTTGAAAGATTCAAAAAAAAAACGGAACCAAAAATAAATTTTAATCATGTAAGCATTTTTAGCTATTCTATTCTTCTTCTACGTATAATTAAACTTAAAATAGCCAATAAACATAATAATCTATTTATAGAATGATAATTTAATATATTTTCTATCATAATATCGTTTCTAGTGAGAAAAAAAAAGAAATTTATTCGATATATGATTGCTTTGTAATTGAAAAAAAAAGCGATATTTTATATATGAATTTTTTGCCAATTTGATCAATGTCATTTACAATTATGAGCAAAACAAATTATCGAACATTTATTAAACTAAAAAGAGAACAAACATCATTTCATTTTCGATATCACAATTTAAATGAACAAAACAACGTAAAAACTTATTTTAATTCGAAATTTTAATTTTTTTTTTTTTTAATTTTTTTGTTTTGTTTATGTATCAATGAAAAATAATTCTTCGAAAGTTTGAAATTCAATATTAATAACATCATTCATATTATCTTCGCCAATAACTAACACAAAGATTTCTTAAATCACGACGAAAACGTTTACCAACAACAAAATAAAGTATAAAATTTATTGAATGATTTACAATCATTAATAAACGTGCTATTGTATAATAAGAACTTGTATCCGAATTTGAATTATCATCAGTTAAACTGAAATTATTTTTAAATGTTGATAATTTTGGTTTTACTTTTGTTGTCATTATTAAATTGACAACAACAGCTGGTAAAGTTAAAATTAAAAATGAACAAGAAACAAATAGTAATAATATCGTTAAACGCATATTATTTATATTTGTTGTTTGACGTATAAGAGAAGTTTCATATTGATAATGAGAACGAATTTTAGTTTCTAATGATGATTCAATTGATATACTTGATTGTTTCATAGTAGAACGTAAACAATGTTGATCTATATGAGATTAAAAAATAGAATTAAATTTCTTTTTTTGAAGAATTTTAAGACTTACTTTTTTGCAGACGAAACATAATTGGTGGTAATATTGCTGCTGGAACTGATCGAGAACGTCTTAGTTGTCGATTTTTTTCAGTTACTATTTGATCACTGACAGATATATTTCGATTTGAACTTTGTTCTTCATATTTTGCTGATTTACTTTTCGGATGAAACATACGTTGTCTTAAACGTTGTGCACCAATTAAACGATGTATAATTAAAGAATTAAGTGTAATTATAATTGAAAAAGGTATTATAGTATAAACAGCAAAATCAATAAAAACCCATATTTGTCTGTTATCTTCACTTTCTACACTACATCGTAAAATATCTCGTCTTTCATATGTAATATATGTATCATTATAACAAGTTAATACAATATGTATGCTATCATTTAAATGTTTAACAAGAATAAAAACTCGACTATCCAATAAAAAGAAGAAAGTTATTAAAATAATTAATACAATATGTGTATGTTTAACAGTATTAATCTTATGAGCAATCAATGGATATTGTATTGCAATAAAACGCTCAACAGTAATACTAACGACAAGCCCAGCTGATAAATGGGTTATAAAATTTCCAAACCAATAAACGAAACGACAACATAAATCTGATAAAAGTTTTATATCTAGTTCACCGTGTACATGAGATATCCAATCAGGTAATGCACTACCTAACAAAAATAAACAATCAACAAATGCTAATAAGGCTAAATAGAGATTTGCTGAATATCCATTACGACGAACATTAAGGAACATAATAAAACATGATAAACTATTTCCAAATATACCCATGAAAATAAGTAATGGATAAATATAGAGTTTTATATATTTCACAAATAAAATAAAATGTAAATGCTTTTGTTGTCGAACTTCCTCTGTTAAAGATGATCTTGCCGCTATGACATTACATGTTCCATTATTGTCTTCTTGATCATTTATTGAAAACTTACAATAAATATATTGACATAAAGATTGTACACTAGGCGATAGACGCTGTTCAGTAGTTAATGTCAGAATAGCTTGTACAAGTCCTCTTGTTGCATTGAGAGTATCACTATCCATCGATCTTGTTGGACTTTGTTTATGTCAGTGTGTTTGGCGCTTGTTTTATTATTCCAGCACAGAAAGAAAAGATAGATGTGATATAAAGAAAGAACCTAGAAGAAACGAAAGAGAATTTTTTTTTTTTCTTCTTCCTTTTCACTAACATCGATTTACTTAATAATATAGATGAAAACCTGTTGCTTTAATGAATCAGTCGCATTGGCTATTGTCTAAGACCATTTGATCTCAAAGAAAAAGACATTAAATGAATTGATTATAAGATCTTTCATATATATTTTAGTAGATCACAATAAATCTAAAATATTTATTATCATTCAAATAAATTGAAAATAACGACAATTAATAAATATATGCATAAAATCTCAAAAAAGTAATAATAAAAATGATCAAGTTATTTATAATCGAACGTCTAATACTATGTAAGCACCTTTTTGTGATCTTGTTTTTATCACGAATAATAGATTATTATTTCTAATTCAAGAAATGATGATAACAATGAATGGTTATTGATAAAAACCGACGATGGTTCAACGAGTTTATCATTCAAGAAGAAAAAAAAATTGATCGAAAAAGAAAAATAAAGATTTCACTTATAAGAAGAAGAAAAAAAGAATTTCTTTTTCAACTATTTTTTCCGAGCAACAGAATAGAAGCTCATAGAGGGTGGCTTTATTCAACAAGCTATAGGTTTGGAAGGAAGCTTGTATTGAGAACAGTTTTTCCGGTAATTAATAGAAATATGTATATTTTTGCACTTTTCATTGATTTATGTTTATTTCATACGAAGTGAATGTATATTTTCTCCGGAAGATTCTAATCTCGGGGGCTGAACTTCTATTCTGTAGGGGGTTTATTTAAGAAACATAAAACAATAGAAAAAAATTCTTAAATTCAAGTCATGTTCAATCTACATCTTTACAATCTATTGATAAATTCTTACTAACATCTCAATCTAAAAGACTTTTAACTCACATCAACAAAAAAACAAAATATATGACATTGACGAGAGCGTGAATAATCGATAAACTTACGGGTCATCGATAGTTGAAACAAAAAAAACACAAGAACTTAAAAATAAATTATGCAAGCTGTCTGAAGACTTCTTTTTTTTTTTTCTATTATAATCATACTTTTGTTCGTTATTTTCACATTATAATAATTTAAGTTTTTATGAAATAAGTAAACAATATCATAAACTATGCTTATGTTGTTCTACGTGTCATAAACAATTAAAAGTAAATAAATATAATTATTATGATTTATTATCAGATGATAAATATCATTATTATGATTTATCATCGGATGATCAATGTTATATTTATAAAAAATAAAGAAAAAAAAAACGCCTTAGACATGTAACAAGAACATTAGTAGTACATAACCCGAAAAGTTTATCAATAAAATTTATTTTTATTTTGTTTACTTATAAAAGAATTTCAGATATTTTTTTTTCTGTATTCGATAGAAGAAATTATCGAGGGCATGAATAGACTTGACAATGACTAATTCTTACGAAAGGTGTCATATTAGAGTATCTATTTGCATTAATTTCTATGTCTATGAGCTTTACATATTAATCCAATACTTTTGATATGTATTAAACTACTATGAGTGTCTATGAAACAAAGTCATGAAAGGGTATAAAGAATGTAAAATAAGTTTTAACTCTCTAATGCAATATTGTTTTCTCACATGTTTTCGTATTAGTCAAGGTCAATATTCATATTACATACACTAGATGTCTAGATTTACTCTATGCTAGAATTTCAGATTTTTATTCCTTATTATTATTATAGAGATACAAGTGATGCTAAAATCATAAAAATTTTTGAAAATTTTTTTTCGCATTTTATAAGCAACGTGAATAAAAGATACTGTTTGAAAGGAGATTTACAAATCGAATTTCTTTTGAACAAATAATAAAAAAAAAGAACAAGATTCATTAATGTTTCTACATGTTACATTCACTCGAGATAAAGAGATCCTATCATTTTTTTCCCCATCTATAATAGTGTGGGTAGATTACAGAATCAAAGAATTCTATGCAGAAAAAGAAACGTTATTTGTAGTGAGGGGGTGATCGAATGACTATATTTTTTATGATTTTGACATCATCTGTGTCTCTGTAACAATAATAAACAAAAACAAAAAAATGAAACTCTAACATCGAATAGATCCAGACGTCTAATGTGTGTATGTGTACTGTGAATACGAGACTCGGCTGACACAGAAACATGTGAAAAAATAATATTGCAAGAGACAGTCAAAACTCATTCTACATCTTTCATCCAATTTTTGAACTGCATTCGACTTCATATTTTATGGATAGAAATAAGTCTCAATGGGACTGAACAAAGCTTTATGCAATTCAGATCTACTGATAAAGATTTATAATCGTTTTAATAGAAATTTTTATTGCACGCAAGATATATCCTAAAAATTAAAAACAAAAAGGTTTTACCTGAAATATTGTCCATAGGTAAATTTGATAGTCTTAAATGTTTTTTTGAACTTCAACAAACATGTCATTCTCGAGATAATAGATATAAAAAATTAGATATCTAGATCTATTCTATGCTAAAATTTCAAATTTTTTTATTATTACTATTATAGAGATACAAGTGATGCTACAATCATAAAAAATTTTCGGAATCATCATAGATCGAGAAAAATTGTAATCATTTAGTTACCCACTCACTACAAGTAGTATTAGCTTTTCTGCATAGAATTCTTCCGTTCTGCAACACATCCCTACTATTATGAACGGGAAAAAAATGATAGGATCTCTTTGTCTCTAGTGATCACAACATGCAGAAACAACAAAACATACGAATAAATCACATATAAAGACAATGAGAAACGTATTGATTCTAACATGGATGATACGAAATTTGCTGTTATTTAGCTAATTAAGAAAAACCTGAGAGATGAACAATTTGATAACGAACTAGAATTTGAAAATCAAGTAGTACGATAATTGAAAATGTTTACAGCAGTAAAATCGGAGTAAATGATGTAAAAAATACTGTGTATCAACTGAAGCAAATGAAAAATCAAAGTAGAGAGCAAATATGTTAAACATTAATAAATCATTTTTTTTTATTATTTAAATAAAAGAAATTCGATTTGTAAATCTTCCTTCGAATAGTATCTTTCATGTAACATTACTAATAAAATGCTAAAAAGATTTCAAAAAATCTATCTAATATATGTACTTTGAATATCCCACTCAGCCAATACAGAAGCATGTGAGAAAATAATATTACATTCGAGAGTCAAAACTTATTATACACTTTTTATCAAAAAAAAAAAAAAATAGTTTACTATAGGAGGATACAGTAATTGAGTCTGTTTCGAGATTAAATATCATAAGAAAGACATATACATTTGTTTTCAAAATTTCATGTTTATCAAATGATTATTAAGCGCGCCTAGAAGCAACATTTCAGCTCGAAACTTTCTTTTTTGTGGATTTTTCAAAGATGTCTTGTACGCAATAAAAAATCCATCAAAACAACTATAATTCTTAGTCAATAAGTAATGAATATGAATCTTCTAAAATTTTTCTTACTCTCACCGAAACTTACTCGTAGCCATAATATGAAGTTGAACGGTATTCAGCAATAGGATATGTTCCCTTGTACGACTATGAACTTTGAATTTTGCAATAAGATTACCGTTACTCCGTTTTTTTTTATGCAATTAGATCAGTAGTGTCTATATTTGTCTTCTATGAATTCTTTTAATATAGAGTTTTGTTTTTGCATTCTATAACCCTATTAGCCATCTATCGATGTTACTGTTTCATATACGTTTCAGCTTATTTGTATTCCATATGTTACATTTTCTTTTTCATCCTAATTATACTTATATAATACACTTTCATGTTCTAAGTCGATAGATCAATATTATTGAAATGTCGAACTTCTCTTTATCTAGACACCAACTTGTGCCTCATTGAACAGACATCTCAAAGAAAAACCACTTTCGACTATATTTAGAAATAACACATTTAAGAAAAAGGAAGTTATTTATATTGTTCTACATCTCATAAAATTTCTATACAAAAAATTCTTTTTTCTTCTAAACAAAAGACCCTTGATTCTATTCTAATTCCATTTAGCATAATACAAATTCGAATAATAATCATCCCTGGGATTCATCCTGACGAGGCATTCTTATTAATGAATCGCATTCACTTACTCTTGATAAACATAAACCAAACCAATGAACTATTCCAATTAGGATATATTAATAAATTCAGAAAAAATCTTCATCAACAGTGATCTGTAGTAACTGTAACTCAATCAAGTGATAATAATGAAAAATACAAAAAAAAAAAACCAATGTCGATAAAATCATTTTTGTATCATATAATAAAATTCATTTTCAACAAGAAAAATTTTTATTTATGAATTCCGTAAAAATATGATGATGTGTCGTCTGTTGAATCTACAACAAATCTAAACAAGAACAAAAAAAAGGAATCTTTTATTCCAAAAAATACTCAACATCAATTTCCTGAATGTCAATATCGGAATAAATTATTTAGAATTTTTTTCTCTTTCTCTTTCAATTTCCTTTTACTGTTTATAGATAAAATGTGTCAACGGAAAAAAAAATTATCGGTAAAACAATATTTCCACATTTGCAAAAAAACAAAGAATAATCAATGTCAAAATATTGTTTGACATTCGAAGACTTATTTATCTGATAATTTTGCGTTGTTTCTTTACAAAAAAAAAAAAATTTCATTTTGCTTCAAGAATTTTTAATCAAAAAAATAAAATATTATAAACATGAATATAAACTTTACATACATCTCTTATACTCATATCTGTTTTATTTCTTTTGACTGTCACAATAAAATTACAATGTGAATAAAATTTTCAAAACAAATAACTAATATCATGTGACATATAGATATAGATCAGATATGTAAAAAAAATTATGCCCTATAGAAAAATAAAAGGATTAAAAAAAACATCACGAAAGAAGATCAACAACAAGATTTTAGTATAATCAAGATTTTCTAAAAATATTATATCGAATCTGTATGACTTAAAAGTATAATATGGATTATAGAACATTTTTATGACTTGTTCGCTCTTTATATATATTATTGATTACATTTGAAATGATATTTTTTTTCGCATCGTGTAAGATACTAAAGAAAAATGGAGACATTTTTATTTTTCATTTTGCTCTAAGTTCTATTCAAGCTCTAATATCATACAGAAAAAGACTATGAAAAGATATAATCATAAGGCTCTTGCAACTATTCAGAAATCTTTCAAAAATTGATTAGACGCTTCCTTTGTATGATTATTCGATTATTTATATCTATTTTTATAATCAAGTAATAGTACCTGAGATGAGAGCAGGACAACATTTTTCTGTCCTTTCCTGCAGTCTTATTGCATCCTAGTGAGTGGCAGGATACTAAGAATCTTTATTATAACTTTCGATTACCAAACTACATATTAGTTATCTTATAGCTAATGTATTTCGTATCATGTTCAAATACAACAGTTAAACTTTTCAATTATGATCAATATTTTTAAATATAAGAAAAATAATAGAAACATCTTAATGTATTATTTTAATGAGACATTCATCACAGAAAATAAGTATTTAAAAAAATATGCACTTATGAACTTTTGCCATGATTATCTTAACATGTCATGGATACTATTAATAAACAAAAACAAAACAATGAAAATGTACCTGATAACCAACAAAACAGAGGAGGAGACAGGACAATGTTTTCTATTTTGTCCTGTACTCAACTCTGAACGGTACCCCTACTTTTTTCGTTCCCGTGAAATTCGTACCATTCATGTTTCATCTCACAACTTTACCAAGATGAATCTCTAGAGTTATTTAAAACTAAGTAGGTACTGAATAAATATTTGTTATTGTGTCTGATCAATTATCACCATTTAATAAGACCAACGGAAAAAGAATAGAGACTTTTCTCCTTGCTAGACATTTATCGAAATTGATTTCCTTTGTTTTTGCACTCTATCAAGTGTATTAATAGTTGTTATTATCTTGGAAAGTTTCATAAGAAATTTAATTATATATTTTTCGAGATATTGATACAATCAACATTGAATAACTATATTTGTTTATGAAAATCAAAATTGTAAAAATAAGTAATCCGAAATTTAGCTTGCATTTATAGAATCTCTACAAGTGAGTTATCCCATCAGTGGATGGCTACTTCTCATTTGTGAGTATGAAGAAAATTAAGTTAAAGTATAATCAAATTTTTGATTGATTGAAAGTTGACAATTTTATTAGATTTCTGATAGTTAACTTTTAAAGATTTTCTTAATGAGATGACATATAGAAAATCAATCGTAAAAAAATTTTAATGAAAAGTTACTGCAATTTATAGAAGACGTAAGTTTTTTGTTGAATAAAGGCAGATTTTTTGTTTTGTTTTAAAGACTTGAATGAAATATATAGAGAGCATGAGCTTTTAACCGAAGAAAATTTTTGATTGAATTAGATTAAAAGGAATATGTAATAAATTATACATGGCATAAAAAACTCACACGACACTTTTTCCTATAAATATTAATTATTAAGTGTTATATGAGATAAAACTACATGTATATAATAATCGATCTTGAAAATAATCTAAGTCTTAAAATAAATGACGGTAATTATCAGCTGAATGTAACATGACTTTTGTGAAAGAGAATTAAATATTTTAGATAAATATTGACTAGCAGATTTTTTTTTTTATTATTGATAAAGTCATACTCATAATGCACGAGCAACGTGCATCGACTTGCGATTAGTTAAGAAGAATTTTAATCAAAGTCAAAAGCAAGGTTTCAAAGAGATTCTATCGTGATTCATAGTGATAACTCAGTATTTATTGTGACTGTTAGGTGGGTGGATGGATGTATGTGTGAACGTGAAGAGAAGACGCTCAGTAATATTCTTGTGTTAATGTCGCCTTTCTGTTTAATATCGTTTTCCGTATTTTTGTTTTATATAAACGCTCGAGCACTTTAACTAATTTGTGTTCATTCAATGTTTTGTTACATGTTATAGTCACAATAGGATAGCGTGTTCAAGTTCATAAAAAAAGCTCATGATATTCATTATCACAATTATGCCGAGCGAACTCTATAAATTTTAGTTAATTAAAAAGAAAAATGCAAGCACTATTTTAGCACATTCAACAAATGACAGCTAATTAAATAGAAATAATGAAACCCAATTTTAGCACACTTTATAAATTACAATTAGTTGAAAGTAAAATTTAATGTACAAGTTTTATTAAAATTCTTATGAGAAAATTTTTAATTATTAAAAAACAATTGAAATTGAATTTAACAGGTTTCGAATAGTTACACACGAATGTACGTTCAAAACTGAATAAATAAAAGTGATGATTTGACATGTAAAACTGATTCATTTCCCGAAACAGTTTTGAATATACTACACTTATTCAATGGAATCTGTAATGTTATTAATTTTTCAACAGAATTTTATCAATTTTTTTATCGTTATAATGTTGTAATTCTATGCAGTTTTGATCCTTGATAAAGACCTTACAATTTTCTTTTAAATTTCAAATAATAATCGAGTACAATGAACAAAAAAATCCTTTGATCTTATATTGAAGTATATCAGTTCCTTGTATCGCTATGAATGATATGCATTCATGGATAATAACGGGTGGATCGAAAGTTTTCGCACAAAATGTTTGTTTATATCTGACCCACTTGAAAATATTTCAGACGAGTCGAAAACTATGGATTAAAACCAGAATTTTGTGCTATTTCTGAATATGAGCTTGGAAATTTTTTGTCAGTTTTTGTTCGAGAGTAGTGAGGGAATCTTTGAAAGGCCTGAAAAATTTGTTTGGACGGGAAATTNTGAGTGTTTCTTAAAACTGATGCAGTTCAGTAAAAAATTGTCATGGAGAGCTCGGAGACATCTCGTTTTGTAGAGAATTCGTTGCTCTATCACACTGTGTAATCAAAACAAACTTTTATTTTCGGGGTTTGGGTGCTGAAAAAATAGGTTTTCGGTTTTCCAGAGATCCTGGTTTTGGGGAATAAGATGAGAATTTCATCTTTCTGGGATCTTTGTTGGAAACAATTTTCTCTATCCAAATCACTATTTGGATTCTTCATAGGAGTTACCATTAGGGAAAAAAATCGAAATTACACCTGTATGAATAATTTTTGGAGCCACTGTATCTACATGAATATCTTCTAGCTAGAAGCTCTACATTAAACGACGAAAATACGATTTGAAAACATTTCGCCATTGATAGATAAACCTTATTGTCAATAAAAACTTGCCTAAATTAAAGTCCGAGCAGATGCATCCCTGTGAAATTGTTTATATCAAAAAAACAAACCACTTTTTTGTGCTGTGTTTAAAAAAAAAGAATATTTTCATTACAAGCTAATCCCTTGATCAAGATACGTTCGTTCTAGTTCAAACTTTCAAGAATTTCTAGTTACTATAAGGTCTAATTTTGAATGAAATTTCAGCTCGAAATTTGATCATCCAAATTCTCCACGATTCTATGCTCATAGGATAAAAATCAATAAAATGCCGATAACTCACCAAACGAAGACGAGAAAATCAGATCAAAATAGTCTTTTTCACTACTTATCATCATGACTAATCGACTAGTAATAGTTTCAAACCAAAAATGATTAGACAGATGAAAACGTTCTTCACAAAAAAAGTTTTAGCTTTTGAAAAAGATAAAAAAGGAAGAATATTTTCCTGCATTGTATAATTCGCATGTGATTATCGTCATAAATTCTACAAGAAAATTCGTTGAATCAATGCTAGATACCACAGCAACAGATTCTATTGTCGACATCATCGGATTATACACATACATACAGGAAGAAAAAATGTTTTCTATTATTGATAAGCAATTTTCAATAATTAACCTTTATAGAAAATATTTATTTAGTAAATTTGTCTCAAATTAATATAAATCTATAAGAATTCAATGTCGAGTAAACATGAGCCAAAACGTTTGTGATACACGATCAAAGATGATATATCAATAACATCTCGTTATGATATATAAATTACTTCCTTATTGTATTTTAGAAGGATTAAGTACAGCAATCGCATTGTGTTTCGCATTTTAATCCCATATGAATTGTACTAAGAGCTATTTTTTTTAAACAATATATTATCGATGGCAGTATAAGATATCGATGACATGAACTATTTAGCGAATGAAGTATTACATTGATGATTAACATTTTATTAATTTTGAAGAAAAGATTTCTAGTCAAAGTTTAAATTAGAGCAGTCATAGTTCAATTCAAAACGGCAGTCATTTTAATTGAATGAATTGATGGTAAAAAAAACCTCACTTCAATTCATTGACCATTACAAAATATCATAACTTTATTCATGAATAGAATGATATTGGACATTTTTGTTAAATGGAGCGACTTAATTCTGACTCATTTTTTTATTTATCTAAAGTGACATCAGAATAGGTTTTTTGTTTATCATGCATTACCCAGAATCAATGTCGTTGTTTGACTAACGAAAACATTCCCTCATTTTTCTTTATGGCAAGTCCATTTTTATCCCTAATCACCTAAAACAATCTTATTGATTATCATGCAGCTATAGACATTAGTCATGCAAACTGTCATATCTTATTTGATCATTAAGAATAGGCAGACTGAATGAATAGTTATTTTTCATAATTATGACAACCACGTGTTTTTCTACTTCTTTGTATTATTAACATACTATAAGCAATCACTTATTTATTCATTTAATAAGATTATATACTTTATTAAAAACTTGATTGCATAACACTATCTGATTCTTACAAATTCTTCTTTTGATATCACATGTATTACCTGATTTTTCTAAAAATTAAATGTTTCATTGATCAACTATTTATTAAATATTACTTTACCAAATAGGTAATTAATTTTTTTCTAAATTGATATCAAATTTTACGAAAGAAAAAAATCTATAAATAAAGCACAATCTATCATAATTAAAAAAGCCAAGAATATCAATATAATCTCTGTTTTATTTTGTAAAAATAAGTTGATCATTGTTTTAATTGATGAAAAGAAAAGTTATACTATTCTTCGAAAGAATTTCTATTCGAAAATATAAAATTTCAGAAATAAGTCATTTGTCTATGTTAGTAAGTGAATAAATGAGTATAATAATAAGAACTAAAATTTTTATTCGAAAATATATTATTATTTATTAACAGCAAAACAATAAGTATGTTTTTTATATGTTGCAATCATAGTCCCTTTATTGTAATAATATCGAATACTTCGTGAAAATTTCTCATAATTCAAATTAGATTTTGTTTTCCGATGTTTAACTTTTATCCAAAGTTCAATAACTTTCGCGGGTTTATGAATTTGAAATAAACCTTTGGCTTTATTTAACCAAGATGAATAGGATACATAACGTAAATTATTGAGTAACAAATAAAGAAATTCATCTAATTTTGGAGATCGTAGTTTTCTTGTGAATTTATCTGTGACATGCCATTCCATTGGATTAAAAGGAATTTCATCACTATTTCTTAATGATCTTGTTGAATATTTTTCACAATTATCGATAGAACGAAAATTCGAAAATGAACTTTTCGTTTGCATTTGATCATTAGTAATTGGTTGATAAGAAATTGTATGTTGTTCATTAGAGGTGTTATTAAAATAATCATTCAATTCATAACAGTCATTCATCAAATCATTGATAGAAGAGGAATACTTAGGTTCAGCATCAATATAATTAAATAATGCATCCAACGAATCAACAACAGATGACGGCGATATAGTGTTTAGTTGATTGTCAAGCATTCTTTTTCCTTTTAAGTAATGTGACAATGTTTAACATAAATATTTATAAAGTCGTTTTATTTACTTATTAACTGACAAGGAAAATTTATATTCTATCGAATGATAATCATTACTTTAATGTTTACGTAATTATGAATTAAATATTCATCAAATAAAGAAGCATAAAAGGGCCAATCACAGTACAAAGGTAAATATTTTATTATGATTAAGCTAACGTTTAATAGGGGTTTTATTGCAAAATGACTATTAGACGTAAATATTAGGTTTTTTTAACGCACTGAATATATCGTTTAATAGTAAATAATACAATCTAACAGACCTTGATAAATTGACAGCCAAAAAATATCAATTCTTTTTTTTTTCTACTTAATCAATTCGATATTCAAATCAGAACTGCTACCAAGCCATTTCTCCCTGACCTGACCTAGTCTGGTTCGAAATATCTACAAGTCAAACTAGGCAGATTGCTTTTTCTGATTTTATGAGTACATTTAATTCTAGTTTCAGTTGTTCATTTGATTTATTTACATAAAGATAAGATAATAACAAATTCTTACACAAAATGCTAAATTAAAACAAAAAGATAATATAAAAATTTTTCATAAAAGTTTGAATTAACAAAATGTTTTTGATCATATTAATTCTGTTTTTTTTTTTAAATAAAAAAAATACAATCATAATAACACAAATATACTTGATTATGCCTATATTATTGTAGCAGCACGAGAACAAAATTTATCTTACAATTATTTTGAATTTAGAATAAGTTCTTCTGTCAGTCAGTGTAAGTCTTATGACACTAAATTAATGTTTGAGTTAAATATTTATTGCTGAACTCAAACGAATTTGTCAAAATAATTTCGAATAGTAAGGTGGTGTGTCAACATTTGATTTTCAATACGTAAGAATCAGTTAAAGAACTTTGATCTATTAATATCAGGTCGAATATTTTATGGATAGATTAGGCCAGATCGATAGCTCTGATTGAAACATATATATATATATAATATCTAAAGAAAAGATTATCATCAATAAGTATGTCTACTTCCTCTTTTGATTATTCTAACAAACTTCTCTCTATATCACCATGGAATCTTCTTACAATATCTGAAATATATGATATAACATAATTATATTAAGTTTGCAATCATGTTTGTTTTTGTTATTGAAAAATATATCTTTTAACTATTTGTTACTTTAATTGATGTTGGTGAAATTCTTTTAGAGTGAACGAATATAATAATAGAATAACTTCAGAACACACAGTCTTTCTGTTTAAAGCTGCAGTTGAATAACTAATAAGAAGTTGAGCGAACATTTTTAAAGCTTACAAACCATATACAAAATATCAGACATGTTTCTCTCAATTGAAAACAATTATAGATAAAGCAAGCTTTGTTTTCATTGTGACAGGAAGCATCTTCTATACATTTATTCATGTTACTATTTGTTTGAAAGCTTCTCAAATCTGTATGAATTTCTCAAAAAAAAAAAAGTGCTTGAGAGAGTTCACCATTTACTCTTTAAAAACGTTGTTATATATTTTAATTGATTTCTGATCAATTTTATTCACCTTTTATTAAAAAAAAAAAAAAACTAGTGAAGAGAATATCTCTTTTTATGGTGAAGCATCATTGTGCAGATTGTTTAAAACAGAATGTGTATCTTGTATTTGTTTTCATCATTATTCCTGCTTTATAATAATGTCGGATACCTCGTGAAAATGTTTCATAATTCATTTTTCGTTGAGTTTGTCGACCTTTAACTTTTTCCCATAGCGCAACTACTTGATCTGGTTGAAGAATTCTAAATAAACCTCGCTTTTTATCTAACCAACATGTGTACGAACGATAACGTGGATTTTCTAGCAGAAGTCGAAGAAATTCGTTTTGCCGTGGAGAACGTTTTCTGCTAGCATAAGAATCACGTACTTGCCATTCATTATAGTCAAGAGGTATTTCATTAAAATAGACCGATGATGATGCAAAATTGTTGTTATCAGCAATGAACGGTATAGATGATGATGATGCAATTTGATTAATATGATTATAGAAATCGTCATATTTACCATTACCTGAAGGCCTAGTAGTTAATGCAGTGTCCGAAGTTTTATGTATTGTGCTCAAATCTTTACACTCTTCCAATGCTGCATCTTCATCATCTTGATAATTATTAGCCATAAAAAATAAATATTTCGTTTGTAAATAATTAAAATTGATGGTTTTGACAAAAAGAAGAAACTACAATGCATTGCATTTCGTTTTACATGAAACTACGAAGTTTCTTTTTCTTTCTCTGATAAATATTAGGAAGTGACTTAATCTTTCTTATTAGTCATACAATGTATGTGTTAAATAATGATAAGAAAGAAAAGAAAAACATACCGGTTTTATTGAAAACTTATGATGTGAATAACGATAGAATACTATTACTGAAAACTCATCGTAAGAAAATATGTTGATATATATATATATATGTACTTTATTTTTGTAAACGAATGACAATATGCTAATATTTTACTAATTTTAAAACATTTTTTTTTTTCAAAATGATTATTCCTAAGGAAGTTTTTGTCAATAGAAATACAAAGAAAGTAAACAATTTGTTTTTTGTTCTTAATGGAAGATATACAAATACTTTTATTTAGATGTTGAACAACAACAAAATTTGAAAAATATCGATAACACTGTTGCAATAATATGATAAAGATTTAAAATCAACCATTTTCAAAGTAGGAATAATGTTAGGACTGATCAGACTGTAGAGAAGAAGGCAGGGATATCGGAAGATCTGACACCTATACAGTCGTAAAAGATTTTAGTTTTTTTTAGGGATATACTGAATAGTATTCAAAAACAATTTGTATTACTTAGTATTTGTAAAAATGAGTAAAACTTTTAATCCTTTGGTTACGGGACACGTATATATACGTTTTGAATTTCGCTTAAAGTACGTTTGCGAAATTCTTTTTCCTTGATTGGACTATAAGAGTACCCCCCCCCCCCCTTTACTCTCGTTTTGTCTCATTACTGTGACATCGAATAGCATTATTATGCATTGTATTTATCTACTTTCTTCTGCATTCTATTGACATAGATTCGTTGTGAGAAATTTCGTCATGATAGTTTAGGCCGATTTTCCTTCTCTTTTCTTTGTACTTGCCTTCTTGCCGAATGATGTTCTATATTTCTGTCATGACTTGCAATTGTTCATGGAACGAGTTCTAGGACATTCATGATATTTGGAAATACCCAAGCATCACATGTTGAAATTCTCAAACATATTCCATGGAATCTTTTCAATGTGTTCACATACGTCATGTTGATTTTTCCTGACATTTGCAACGTTGGACTTTGTGTTATAGGCTGTTTTGAAGAATATCATACTCGAAAACATTTCGGAATGCTTCTGTATGATAATAAAATATAATTTAAGACTTTTGACAAAAACAATACTTTTTGTTATTTTTCAAAAAACCTTGGAACCAAAGGATTAATTTAATTTTTAAACTCATAGAAATACTGATGATGAAAATTGATTAAATACTTATAATTTCATATCATAATATTAGAGTTTTCTTGAAGAAACAGAAATTTTTGATAAAATATGATGAAATTATACTTTCTTGATGAGTTAAATGTTAAAAGTATTGTGATTCAAAATTGTAGGAAATTTTCCATTGAATACATCAGACATGACTTAACATATTCAATTATTATGAATAAGATATAAACTTTACATATGTCTTTACTCTGAATATTATAAATTTTGAATATATAGAACAAATCAATATTCAAAGTAAAATAAATTTTCAAAGATAAATACAAAATATCAAAAATCGCTATTTTTGTCAATAATAACTGTTTTTCGAGTTTCACACGTGGTTAAATAGTTCAAAAATCATACTTTCAAATACACTATGATTCATCGGTTTTACGAGTGTATCTGTGGATTTTATTAAGATATTCATGAAAAACTTATAAACAGTTGGTCAACCTCGCTTGTGGAAGTTCTTTGAGCTTTGGTAGAGGTTTGCAACATGAAGAATATGACTTCTATATATCGAAAAATGTTCCCTACACACTCTCGTATACCTTCCGAATCGATTTCCTTATTGTGTTTAATGACAAACAACAATTTGATTTGGCAACGCCTCAGCTTCTTTCACATATTTTTCGATTATTTTACATGCTAGAAAGTTCGAGAAGGTTTTTGATTGAAGAGAAAATGACGCGCTATAATTTAAAAGAGTTGAATTTCTCATTGTCGACCTATTTCTTAAACCAAATGAATTTTTTCAACAGCGATACGCCTAACTTTTCAGATCTCTATCAAGTTGAAGCAGTAGGCTTTGTTTGTTTTCAAAGCCAATAAACGAGTTTTTCTCTTTATTTAGACTATATAATGGTTGGAGGCTTGATATAGTTAAAATACAAGCCATATATTACTGAAAAACTACTTTATTTATGTGAACCCGTGGAATTCACACTAATTCGTTGTATGGCAAATTTTATTACGATTAAGTATGATTTATGTCAACAATTATACAAAACAGTGGCGTAGCCAGGAATTTTCAAATTATGGGTCGTTTCTCAGCTAAATTATTTTGAGGAGTGAATAGCAATGGACAATTCAAAATCGAATGGGCTACAGTTATTTTAAAACTTATTGCCATCACAAAATCCAATATTTATTAAAGAAAAGTTCATTACTCTCAGATAAGAGACACGTTGGTTCATTTGTTTTGTAGTGTTTCACGAATGTACTCTTTAGCTTTTAAACATTTGAATATATTATGTCAGGAAGCATAAATAGTACCATTAGTGTATTTAAGTGGGTTAACGAGTATTTTAACGAAAACAATTTCGTTGAATTGTCATCATGGTGACCATCGGTTTAACAAAAAACAAAGCCCATTGATCTTTCGGGAGCACTTGATTAAATGACAACAAGATACAATTTATTAAAATGACCAGATTTTGATCTTTGTACATGTATGTGCATCAAGATTTTTCTTCATTGAGCAATTGGTATCTTTTCAAAAAATCTATAGGCAATTGTCCAATGGTCTTTATCCAGGGCTACGTCTCTAATATAAAAGAAGACAAATAAAAAAATAATATTATGCAAGTCTAGAGCAATTTGTTTTCATATAGAAAAAAGTAGTATGATCAATCACTTACGTTCGAAAAAGTAATTAAGACTTGCAGAATCCTACAAAGATACTCGTTGTTACTGACACTATATTACTCGAAAATTTGTAGTAAGATTTATTTTCTATTTTGCTTAATGAACTTTCGGTTATTTCTTGGATTAAGCATCAACGTGAACAAAAAGGCAAAAACTTCTACTCAGTTACTCGTAACCGATCAAAAGCTAGTACCCAGATGGATGAAATATGGCCAGTTTCCGTCGGAACACTCTGAAAAATTGTAAAAACTTCGAAGTAAAAATCTAGTGATTGAATTCGGTGATCAGATTTTTCAGTTCTGCTGATCAAAACCGATCTTAACCAGACAAAGCAGGCTACCAGATACAATCACTAAATTCCTTCTTCTAAGTTTCTACAGTGTTTCGGTCAGAAATTCACACATCAAAGCATTGGAATCCATTGATCTAAATATTGATAATATTTTCTCATTCACTCAACAACTAGACAAGTTTTAAAGTAATCAATAATCTAAACAAATCATAAATCATGAATCAATAATAAGCAACATTCAAGAAACACAGAATTCGAGTAAATTTCACTTTAATTTATTACTATATGATTTCATAGAGCTTGACGAACTGGTTACGGCTTAATTCTTTTTTTTTGTTTCAATTAAATTACTCAGTTGCTAGTAAACAAGTTCAAAAAACCAATAACATCAGATGTATAACTACAAATAATTTTCGTTCACAAAGTCCTCTCGTTTTATTGCCTATTTTTGTGAATTCTTCGAAAGAGTTTTATTTTAATTCACCATTAAAACTGAGTAGGAGAATATAATTTACGTAGATTATTAATTAGTAGACAAAAAAAAATTTATTCATAATAGATAGTCTTAGAACATGTGTGTATATGCGTAGGGATGTTTATTTATCTTTACGTTATAAACTAAAGATATAAAGGGTGTTTCATAAATTTCGACCTGATTTTTGTTAATTTTCTATCTTTTCTGCATTTCAAGGTAAACAAACATTTGCTTTATATTTCAAAAGAGTAGAATCTAAGCTATTATTCAAGAAGAATTGCAACCTATTTGCATTACTCCGAGGAAGGTGCTGCATAAATGAAACTATTTAAAAAATTCATTAATTGTTTTTGTAATATTCTGCATAACATATTTATTTTACACATAAAAAGTGAGAGTTTCTTCTAGTTTAGCATTAAAATCCATAATAACAACAACGAAAACAAACAGAGAATAAAAAGAATATTAATAATCACCTTTACGAATTATTTTACCTTTATTTTTGACGACTGCTTCTAATCTTCTTGGCATACTTAACATTATTTTAGCACACATCGATCTCAAAAATTCTTCAAATTTTGTTGATTTCGTTTTTGATCTGATTTAATTTCACTCATGGGCCATACGTTTTCAATAGACGAAACATTATCTAATTGTGAAGTTTGATATTCATGCATGCTCTGAGGTGGCATAATTTAGTCATTAAACTTGTCACCCCTTATAGTTTGGTCACGACAATACGGTGCTATTGTCTCCTATATGCACATGAAAAAAAAATTTCTCGATTTGTATACCATACAACAAGAAAAGAACTACAAAAGTGACACATAGTGAGTGGCAGCTGTTATTTCGAATTCTGAAATGGAAAAATTATAAAAAACTTCATGAAATTTTTTCAATATTTTCACCGGTGCTGCACTTTCTTAGGATTTATAACACAAATTGATTGCAGTTCCTCTTGGACGATAGCTTAGATATAAAATCAATATTTGTTTGTCTTTTAATACAGCAAAGATAGAAAATTAACAAAAGTCAGCTCGAAATTTATAGAACACCCTTTATTACTAACATCTCACTAGAATATATCAACTACTTCCATTTTTCAGTTTGAGAGGATTAAATAAACAATGATAAAGAAATATATGTCAAAATAGATTGAATAAAACAATGTTTATGTGATTATCAAAAATAGATACATTGTGTTTCACATTTTAATTCCACAGAGATTGTACTAATAGCTTTTTCTGCAATATTGATATTTTTGTTCTTCTGTTTTCTCAAACATTTTATTCCTTCCTATTCTTTCTACGTCATTTTTCTAGAGTAGTTGGTGCATACATACGATGGCAAAACGACAACACCATATTATTAATCCCATCTTTACTAGTTCACATAAAACATGAGAGTGAGAAAATCGATCTGAAATGATATTCGCAGAGATGTTATGGATAGTCCTACGAGATTTTGTTAACACTGAGACTATTGAATTCCATCAATCATAGAAGATATATGTTGGGAATGTTTTTTTTTTTAAGATTCAATTACTAGTCCCCATGAGGCTTTCCGGTTTCAATCTTGAGCACATTGTGAGCCAAGAAATATTTGCAAACAGTTACCAGAGAGTATCAGTGTTCTCAAGTTTTAATTCGAAGTATCTTGTAATCACTTTGCATATTTCATTTCAAAGTTGCTCTTGCTATTCGGGGACAGTTGTGATAATTTCATGTGAAAAATAGTAACCTACGATCCATAAGCATCCGCACAAATATCGGAGTCTATTGAGCAGTGAGAATAAATTACGAAATTACAATTAATATGTGTTCCGATATAGTGAAATAATGTGTGACTCCTTTGTTGATATTTACTATTGAGACCATCGCGACGAGAACAGGAAGAGTTTGTGAAATTCGTGAGTTTGATTGTGAAAACCAGCCTTTCTCACTTTGAAGTGACAAGTTCTGATGAAAATGGGTGTGTTGGAATTATGTTAACAAGAATGTTTCATGACAACCAATTCAACAAGAAAATGCTTCAAGCGCACCCTCGTGAAACAATAAAATTCTATACGAACAATTGCATATATATATGTATGATTCGGATCAATAGCGATTCCATTAGCTAGGGGAGAAGAAGCATAGCAGACTTTTGATTCGATCAGATATCTTACTCAATTAGTTGAGACTTGTTTATGTTGTGAAACTTTGAGAAATTTTACTTCAGTTAATCTTGAGCATTGCTGAATTAAAGTCTTAAAAATCACCACCGAAAACCACAAGACAACGCTTAGTCACTGAATTGGCTCTAGTAAATGCCGGGAAAAAAGTCTCATATGTCAAGAGATAGAACCAATCATGTTCTACAAAACTGGCAAACCCATCACTTATCCGAATTCAGAAGAGTTTGCTTATTAAGAGATGCAATTGGTGAATGGATGCCTACATTGTCATCCCTATAGCAGGTGATAATTTGTTGGTCACCAATGAAGAACAAATATGAACATCGACTACTGATCCTACCTACAAGAACAAAATTATCGTATGCTTTATTTAGAAAGACAGTCTATTATTGTGTCCAGATTCACTCTTTAGAATAAAAAGAAAAGTCAGTGTGATAACGATAAAAAATATAACATGCCAGGCAGACGAACATTGTCAGATATGGTCGTAAAGGGTGATGAAATGACATAGTAGGAGGCGGATGTTGAAGAAAGAATATTAGTACGACTACCAAATCGATTCATGTGGTTCTGAGCGACGTAAGTCGTAGTACTTATTTGTTTTATTGATCGCATCACTGAATTGGGTTGTGCTGGGATTTTATTAGCGGATATGACATACGCACGGCCTATAGACTTTTCCAACTGCAATGGCAGAGAGCTTCTCTTGCCAAGCGGAGCTGATATGCATAAATTACCGTTGGGTGTCCATTGAACTGTTGTACCAAGACGTCCAAAGATCATATCACCATAAATTGAGACAAGCACAGAAATATTACTTAATTCGAGATGCATATTTGATTGATGGAATAGATTGGATAGTAAAAGAACATCAACACCACCGTACCAGTTGGTAAGACGGGTCGGCGATCCGACAGCGAGCAAACATTTGTCTTTATAAATTGAAAAACTCTGTCCAAAACGATCCTTTTCTTGTTTGCCCGAGAGAGTAACAATGAGATGGGGCTCGGGTTGAAATGAGTATACGAACAGTTTACCCTGATCAGCTGGTGCGCTGATCATAAGAACAGGATAGGTCACATTGTTGATGCATGACGGCGGAATCATTTCAAGTGAATAACCAAATTTCGATTTTGCTGTTTCACCCCAAATGGTGAACGATGCATTGGCAATAGTGAGTTCATTATCCGATATATGATGGTCAGAGCTCAGGAAGATCCAAACAGCTCCTTGTTGTGGTTGATTATAACCATTCGGTTGAGCGTATGGACTAGTAATGATCAAATCAAATTGGGTATCATTGTCGAGATGTGCCGTAAGCAGTTCGAATCCAATTTCATCATGTTCATTCACTCCGTCAATACGCATATATGGTTGAAGTTGAAGACCTTGTGTATCACCAGCAAACACAAATACTGCTCCACGAAAGCCGAATCCATGTGATGGACTGCTAACGACCAAATCATCAAATCCATCATTGTTCCAATCAAGGCAAGCCAATGCTGAACCAAATCGATCATCATCACATTCTGGTGAAATAAGTGTTTGATTGGCAAGTCCTTCAATAATTGAAATTTTACGATCAGGTACAAGAGAACGATTCATTTGACCATAGATAATGAACACTCGACCACCTTGCACACATCCAAGTACATAATAGTCGGGCGCTGACACAACAAGATCGGTAAGTCTATCACCGTTAAAATCACCAAAGAGTGTTGCATGACCAAATGCAGCATAACTTTGATTTGAAATGAGTCCTGTGGTAATCTCGGTGTCACCAACTGTCAACAATAATGATAAAGATTGGTCTGAATAAGGTAAATATCCTGAAGGTGCTGATCGAACGTACGATGTCAATTCTTGCTGTTGTTGTTGGGTGAAATTGTTAGGAACGATACAATTGAGATAGTATGGACTAATACCAGTCAATGTACAAATATCTATTCCATGTTCATACATTGCAATAATTTGATCCCAATATCGAACTGTCAACCGAGCCATATTTGGTAAACCACCATAGTAGTATTCATGTAATTGATCAAGTAGAAAACTATTACCGCTTGAGTAGGTTGGGTATTCAAAGCCAAGAAGAAGAGCATCAGCAAATCGTCCACCGAACAAAACATCAGAACAGGTCTGAATAGTTGTAGCAGTAGCATTATTTTCAAGTGATGAGTTATAGGCAATGGCATACTGTGCATAGATCTCTTCAAGCTCGTTGCTTGGAACATACCAGTTATTGATGAGCCCTATGAACCATAGAAAGATCACTTTTAGAAAAAAGAATTAGTTTTTCTGTCTTTTACCAATATAACCGACTGGTAACTCATAATTAATAACACAATCTCCGCCTGTATCATCACTTGAATGTGCCATTTCTCGACTGTCATTAAAACTCTCCCATGCTGTTGCATCAATAAATCCATTAGGACAGTCTGTTAAATTTCCATGCCATGCAGCATCAGCTATTTGATGGGAAGCCACACCGAGTAGAAATACAAGTAACTTTTGTCCATCAACATCATTAGATTGTAGTGGTGGTGGATGTCGATTACGCATATATTCGATGGCAATTTTCATAAATGGATACCTGAATTATGAACAAAACAATAACTATTATGAAAACGAAACGATTGATTCTTCTTACCAATGAGTGTCTTCAGCCACTTGATGTAAACTGCCGCCATAACATAAACTATCGTACATAATATCAGGATATGGAGATCCTGCTTGCAATGCATCTTGATATTGGAGAACATATTGTTGATAAATAGGCTGATGTAACCAAAGTTCTTGAGCACGATGTGAAACTTCGATGTGTGTTGTAATACCAGATCCGAACACGACGAATGGCAATGAGAAAGAAAGAAAAACGAAATGGACTAGCATGCTATTATTTTTCACTCGATTTTTCCTTGATACGTTACACAGGAGTGCTTTTTATAACGATCACTTGATGGCCAATATTGATAAAAATTCTATTGTATATTCTAGAATAGTATTACCGAGTGCAAGTTTTCAAAATTAAATCAGGTGAAAAATATATGGTAGAACAACAACAAAAAGAGCAACTTTTGTTACGCCAGCTGTTAAAGCTGCACACATATGCACAACAATAACTAATAAGAGGCAATGAAGAAAACAAGGAAGAATAAAAAAAATTTAAAGATCACTAGGAACAGACGATAAATCGATCAAACAAGAGTGAACAAAATTTTATCCATCAATTGAAAGAGACATTGAGGTATAGCGTGTTGTTGACCATAACAAGGACGAGTTCATGCAATGACGACTAGATGTTCGCTAACAACAGCTGACGTCACCTAATCTACACGAATTCTCTTCACACAAAAATTGAAGAAAGGAACGAAAAGATACAAAATGAGTAACGAAAGAATTTTAATCGTCAAGTTGCATAATTTTACAAAACCTCATTGGCAATGTTAGACATCTTAATCATTTGCGGACGAAGGGCAGGACATATTTTTCTTGCACCCTTCAAGGCTCGTTTAATTTGTTCTAATGCTTGATTGCATCGATTCAGATGATCGAACGTGGCTCCTATGTCACACAATATGAGTGTGAGTGTAGGATATGAGTTCCGGTATATGGGTTTGGGCGTGTGGGTATGAGCGTGATAGCTTTAATAGATGAAGAGAAGGACAACACGGATACTCTCAGCTACAACCACAACAGCATCGACACGCATATCAACATCCACACTCGAGCTCACAGTTACACCTAGCTGTTTGCATATATTTGGCATCAGTATTGATTGGGTTTATCAAGTAGTATTTTCTACAGAAATAGTTGAACAGTCAGTTGAGGATCAAATTAGTCGCATAGACGAGTGTTACTTTTATAATAAATGAGAGTTCATTTAAAGTAAAACAGTAGTCAATTATTTATTTTTTAAAGAACTACGTAGTTCTGGTCTTGTATGCATCTCCTTATCATTTCGACATAAACTATTCGCAGTCGCATTACTTCAGAATCTAGCTAGCCTTGCATAGTATCGTTTTATGACGTTTGAACATATCAAAACACGAAAGACTACTTTGGCAATTCACCTGCATTTCTCAAAAAGCGAGAAAAATAAGATAAAAACGACACGGATATTTTGAAAAATTCATGAAAATTAACAATTATTTTACTCTATTGGTTTTTGATGGAGGAGTCCTTATGTATACTCACAGGCAGCAACTTTCAAAGCATGACAGAAATATTCGTTTAATTCGCTCCTATGGTTAGAAATCGGAGCATAGAAATATAAATAAGCTCGATTGAATCATGAAAATAGTTGACTTTCCATGTTCGCAACATTTACGTGTCAGCTTCGTTGCTTTTATGTCTAGGAGAATTATTCTTGTAGCATTTTCAAAAGTGTTGCATGCTGATTGTTTCGGAAAAAATTTCATTCGAAAATATAAAAACTTAAAAAGATACCAAGCAAAAAGCTAGGCGTCATCGAATCATAGCGAACTCAAATTGTAATGTATTTATGGCTATTTGTCTTGTATTCTTTTCCTGCACAATCCTTTTAGATGATTTTTATCTTCGTCAAAATGTTTCAAATAACATAAGTCAGAAATGACTCCATTATCCCATTTGATCACTATGACTTGAAAAATCCTTGGATAATTCTAAGCACAGAGACATTTTAGAGAAAATAGGTCTTTTCAAGACCTACTAGTTCGAATTTTATTGCTCATATTCTCAAATAATTTTCAAACGCAATTCCAGCATAAAATAACATAATTAGAGTTTTGTAGATATTTTTTGTCAAAAGTATTTGTTCCAAAGTAGTTATTCTGAGCATATTCTTTGCTGAATATCAACTTCCAGAAAACACATTTCATAAAATTTAATGGAACACTTGCTTTCGACACAGCATCGTATTTAGTTTTCAGCTAGCCGAATCATTTCGAACGATCAAGGAATACAATACGAAGTGGTTGTATTTCTATGATAGCACTCACAAGAAGGCTTGACAATCTATGTTACAGATGCTTTGTGAAGAAAATGAATTCATGGCAGCTAACCTGTGCTGTTCATTTTGGAAAGAATTTCAGAATTTTTTCTGTACGAGAAAAACAATTACAGTAATACGGAAATAGCACTATAGAAGATTAATGATTCTACATGGAGACCGTGATATCCACTTCAAGAACATAAACTTACTCGTTAAATTTGTGCGAAACGTTTTGTGTCTGCCACCTGAATAGTAGTATAATATATTGACGTTGTTCTATGAGTGAGAGTAAAGCAATATATTGCTTATTTTATACATCACGAAGTAGATTTAGCTTTTGCGCATAAGCGATTATATATGGATGAATAGAGGATGGATTATTACTCATATACTACGTTTTTTTTATACACATATTACCGTCATTTTATTTGCTCTGGCCACCGTCATTCACATAGATTAATTGATGGTGATGAAGAATCATTTGAATATTCGGCAGAGTATGGAGTATAATACGTAATAGCATACTTTTATTTTTGCATTCGACACACAAAACAGAGAAAATATTATAATTTTACTGGGTGTCGTTTCTCACTCAAAAGCATAATCTTGATCAAACTCAACCTCAAACGACATTTTCACACGTAACCGAGGATATTGGGTTTTACATTCACAACCAGAAGCGTACTCTTCTGTTTATGAAGAATCTAAGGGATAATATTCTTATACTACAAACATAAACTTTTATTATTATTGTTTGTATGTCAATGGAATGTTTTTTTTTGCAATATGTAATTGTATACAGTGCAGGATAAGATATATATTGAATTTTATTTTTCAAAATAAAAACAAGATTTTTTGTTCGCATGAATTTTCGACTTTTGTAAAAGTGATTAAAAAAAAGTCCCATTGATATATAAATATTACTAATGTTACAGTAGCAGGTAAATAATGGGTTTAATCTAAAATGATTCTCTCAACTGAAGGAAGGATCACGTGAAATAAAATGAGCGTGTGTATTTGTGTTTTTGTTTTCAGTCACATTAACAGTCACGTGTTCATATATATAAATATAGCAATTTGTTTTAAACTTTGACCAAAGAGAGTAGGGGTCGAGGAATCTGAATCTGTAATCGATTTCTCAAAATTTTGAGTTTAATTTTCTTTTTGGTCAGGAAAAGACTTTTTGTACGAAAGCAATGATTTCTTCTCGATTGAAACGAGAATCATACAGGAAAAATTACATAAGTTTGTATGTTCGCTTGCAGTCTCGTGTACAGCCATGTGCCCACATATATTTTTGAAATATCAGAGAATATATGTAAGATGGCTATACTTTGAGCCATATTGTCATTCAATCAGATACTGTCGCTATCAGTCCCGTGTAGTTAGCCTTCTAACCTTTTCGTTCTCTGTTAAGTGGATGCTGGGAATATCCAGCTTGGGTGTGAATATGAGTTTTACTCTTCACGTCACCCACATCCGCTGACACTCATACCCACACTATTCTTATTAGCTATTAATTTCATAATGAATAACGTAACGTATTTGTTTATTAAATTTGTCGAAACTTTACTGCAACTGAATGTGACACACTATGTATTCATAACGGAAAGATTAAAAAAAGATAGACAATCGAAGCAAAGTCGACGGCAATGAAGAGACAAGTTTCACGCAGTGAAGATGACAATAATCCACATTCTTCGATAGTATAACATGAAAACAGTCATTTGATTAAACGAAATAAATATGATCAAATTCCTGATGGTACAAAATGGAGAAAGAGAACTGTTAACAGTGTACATGAATTATCACATCGTTCTCTTATTTTCATCCGTAAACAGAGAATGTTAAAGGCGAATTCCTTAGGCAGTATAAAGCGAGAAGAGGAACTAACTCAACAGTACCAAACGACAAAATGGAAAAGGAAAGAAATTTGTTCACATGCTTTGAACTATGCTGCTGAACGGTAACTTATACCTATTAGAATTGACTGTGAATCAAAAATACACTATCACTTTCAAGGAATATCTTTAATAAAACAGTTGTTTTATGTATCGAAAAATGATCTTCGTGGCATCCATAAAATGTACAAAAATTCTTGAGATTTTGAAAACTGGTTCATAGACAAAAAGGGAAGGTCTAGTGTGTTGTACATAAGAATCAGAATAATTTATTTATCTATATGACATTAAACATAATCAACAAATACTTCAGTCAACTAATACTTTACCTGAAATAGAGAAACATCTAACACCTCAATTTTCGATTCTACTTAAATCGGTATTGAACTCTCTCTCGGACAAAAAAAACCTTTTTCGATTCATTTTTTCATCACCTAATACACTGTGTTAAAACAACAAAATATATCTCAAGATGCAACGTGAAAAGCTCCACAATTTACACAGAACAGCTTATTCTATAGTTGCACTTTTTTTCTCAAAATAGACAAAATCCTGTGCGACTAATTTTTGGCACTGCGAACTAGATCATTTTTTGGTGCACGATCAATTTCTTTTCTTATTATTTTAGTTAAGGAGTTGTATCGAAAGTCATATTCAATGGTCGAATAATGGGATACAATTAAAAACCATGATTCAATAATTGATGACATAAGAAAAGGATTTCACCACGTACCAAAAAATTTTTTTTTCGAAGTGTAAAAAATTAATGACTGAGAATTTTATCCATTTTGAAAACAAAAAGTCCTTCGTATATTACAGAGCTTTTCGCACTGTATCTTGTGGTATATTTTGTTTTTTCTTAACACAGCGTATTTGGTAATGAAAAAATGAATCGGAAAAAAGTACTTTTTTTGTCCGAGAAACATTCGACTAATGCATTAGGAATAATAACTGAATCTAATTTTCTTACTAATAACTTGTCCTCTTAAATAGATGATCAATCTCTATTTCTTTTTTTTTTAATTCAAAATAGATTTAGCAACATCCTGTGAGATATCACAGATATTTGATATAAATATAAGTGATATGTCTTTCTTTTATTTGTTCTTTATATAATACAAATAATATAAGAACATTTATTTTTTTATTTTTTTGGTGCTTGAAAAATTGGATCGCAAGGATTCAATTGTCTTGCACGAAAATCCATAGCTGTTTTGTTTTCCCTCCAACCTTCCGGCTCATGTTTTTCATGAAAGCGTTCATTGTTTGAATTTAATTGATTAGCATGATTATTCAAATGAGCTTGATGTTGTTTTTCTTCAGCAGTCTTTCCTTTTGGTGGCTATATATCATAGGAATAAATAATTAAATTAAGCATCAAATTAAACTCTTACCATTTCGATATAATAATCGAAAAAACAATACGTAAATGTTGTAAAGAGAAAAAATAATTATGCAACTTTTTAGTTGTACGGTAAATTGTCGAGTAGACGAACTTTTTCTTAAGATTACTATTATGTATTTCAATAAATTACGCTATTTTATATGTCTAGATATTAGAATAGAATTCAACTGCGTAATTATATTTTTATCCAATGAATAAGTGAAGATGTTCTAATATGTACATATCTTTATATCCAACTGGGTAATCACAGGAGCAGAACAGAAAAACAAATCGAAATTTCTAAGTTCAACAAGTAGAAAAACTACATGTGATCAGTATTCCAATGCATGATATCAAAAGGAAAGAAAGATTAGTGATGCATTAAAAACTTTCCACAGTGATATGTGTAGTTATAATAAAGACGAACGTACATCTAGAAAAATTTAACTTTCATTATATTACTCAAACACTCATGATATTAAAAATATGACAGTAAACAATTGTGAACGTTCTGAAATTCTAAATAAAAATATTTTGATAATATCGATAGGCAATACGTTCTAAATCTTTATAAATATATATATGTATTATATGAAAGAATTATATAAACATTAATAAAAAGGTGTTAGCGCAATCCTTGTAGAATTGAAATGTGAAACATGATGTACCTGCTGCTATTAATCACAAAAGAAATCGTTTTATTCTATTCATTTTGGAATACATTTCTTCTTTCACTGTTGTTTTATTTAATTCTTCAGAAATGCAATAAGAAAGTAGTTCATATATTATAACGAGACGTTATTTATATATGGCCTTTGATCGTATATCAACAACGGCTGTCACGGTCCGTGAGGAGAAAGATTAAGTCTAAATTTTTATCCTTATACGTCAGCACACCGTTTAGATCATGTTTCACGAAATTGATAGATCAATAATATAAATCTGTCAGTGACAAAGCAAATCGATGATATTTAGGTGTTATTTGTAAATGACAAATGTACTTTTGTTCTATGATAGGTATCATAGATATCCCAATGAATTTATCATAAAGGATTTGTTGTTTTTTATGAATTTCTGAATGTAGTAAACTAATGTGTTTAGTCAATTGTACATATAACATCGATCATATTGGCTTTTGAGGCTTTGTCGTATAATAGAATCCGGATAACCAGAATTATTCGACAAATTTAAAACGAATTAGAGCAGTTTCGAGAAAAAAAATCATGGAAAATTAGAACAGCTATGAAGATTAAGAAGTTAAGCTTTTCTCCTCTAGTTATCATCATTTTGCCGAACTTTCAGCCTTTTATGATATTTTGAAAGTTTTAGCTCTACCAGATGATTTCTTCTTAAGATATCGTAAGCATAAAACCTGACTATTCTTGAAGCTTTTGTGTGACAGCAACATTTTATGCCAACATGTTATCTCAGATGGGAAACATTCGTTTGAGATACAATTTTCAGAATATCATAAGAATCATTAGATTTATTGTTGGAGAGAATTCCAAGACGAAGCTCCTTGTTGCGATATTTTTCATGATCTATTGCAATAGACAGAACGTTCAATAAAATGACCATAACTTGAGAAAGAAGATTTAGTGACCTGAACCTGTTCAAAGTTTTTATCTGCACTATGAATCCTAAGTATGAGCAAAATAAAAGCTTCAATGGAGATTATCTGTTGGATGAATTCCTTCGTAAGTTGATCAATGCTACGCTAGTTTCATAATCTTAATCTTTAAGTACATGCCAAAATATAGATCTCAATTAGTTATTAATGCTTCTAAAGAAATATATATGTCTACATTAGTGCAACTCAATTTAAAATTCACTAGTAATTTGAGTGAAAATTTATATGAATGATGAAACACACATACTACCATAATTAACTAAATTAAATTTCAAATGTCTATTGTCAGATTTTAAAGCCGAATTAAAACATTAAGCTATTCATATGATTCGAGTATTGTATCAATCGTTATCTTAGAAACTGATTTATAAGCCTAATTTAAGCAAAAAAGTACAAATAAATATAGCATATCTACACAGCTATTGTTGTTTCGATTCACATATCGCGGAATTTCAAATGCTTTACTCTCTTCAATCAACATAAAAGTAATTTGTTTCATTTTCATTTATTATTAGTACATTTATTGATATATATCATTGGATTTAAATTAATGTTAAATGAAGCTACTAATCATGTGCATTAGATCGAACAAGATCCCTCATATTTGCTTACCAGAAAAGATTAGTCTTGGGGTTGATCGTATCATTCTTTTTTTCAAATAAGGTTTTAATTTATACATCTCAGTGCAATATAAACCAATGTGTTTTATTGACAATAGCATACAGCTATCAGTAATTATTATAGGAAACTTTTGAATTAAGATTAGTGTAAAAAAGTCTTGAACGAACAAGAAATATGTACTTTATTATTAATTGGTCATTTGTTAGAAGAACATAACTTTGATCACTCTTAATATTTGTTTATTTTGCAAAATTTTTGAGTTATACAGTAGAAGATAGAAGTCTCCCGTCATCCGTATCTCGATTTCATTTAGTGAAAGGTTCTTTCATGAAATCTATCGGTAATAATGCTCAAATACAGACCAATTTACGTACAAGTTTCAATTCGATTCACTGAGCTATCACTCAGTTATGGCCTTCAACGACCAATAGATCGTTATTCTTCATTCGAATGATCATGAAGAAGTGGCTAAAATTCTAAGAAGAATTGATGAACTTCGATGACATTAATACGGTAGATAACTGAAATAATAGAATTGACCTACCTATAGCATGTATGTTTGTCGAGATACATTGGAAGAGAGAGACTTTTGTTTATGATCAACTATTCGAGAGTCATAATGACTGATAATATTATTGTAAATAGTTTACAAGGGGTTATAATATCAGGACGTCTTTAATCTAAATAGCCTAGTAGATTCATGTTTCATTTATATCGTTTTTTCTTTTTTTTTTCATTCCTTTGATAAGAGGTCAAACATTTTCCGATTCTTCCTTCTCATGCAATTGAGACTCGATATAATAAAAACACTATCGTCGTTATTACTATCGTGCATTTCTTTTTCTTTCCACATTTTACGTACATTTACTTACATACTGTCGTCAATCTTTGTCGACCAACAGAACACTGTTCACAAACTGAGTAGAACAAAAAATATATAGAATACAAACCCGTACTCAAATGTAAGTCTCCCTTTTTTTTTCTTTTGAATTACATTTTCAAATATAATGTTATTTTGAATTTATTAGATGATTTTTATTTTGTATGAATGAAAGATAAATGTAATAAAAAAATTTAAAGTTCTTTTCTTTTTAATCAACAATATTTTGCAAGAATAAATATATAGTGCAGTACTTTTTCATTATCGTTGCCTTATTTTATAAGCCTGTTTCGGGCTATTACATGCGTACGTCTACAAAATGTATGTGTATATGCTACGCATCGAATAGTTATGATTGCGTAGTCAAGTAAGAACGTAAATGGAGTAAGGCGTAGTTTTTATTCTGTTTTATCAATGTCGACAGATTTTTTTTTCGTTCTTTTCTCGAATGTACTGAACTCTATCGGCTAGTTTTAGATGACACCTCCAACAACACCGAGTTATGGCGTTAAATTTCCATCACGTAAAGAAAGAACAGTCAAACGAGTTACGAAAAGTGAAACACGAGAAATTCAAAAACGTATGTTTTTCTTTTTTCTTTCTCAATCTCAACGTTTAATCTTTATTTTTCAAGGTCTTGAACCACCGAAGCCTGTTCGTGTTCGTCCACCTCCAAAACCTAAAGCACCAAAAAAAACAAAACCACCAGCAACACTTTCGAAACCAGTAAGACCTCCAAGTAATGTTACATCACGTTCTAATGTACGTCCTACAACATCAAATCCACCGAAACAAAAACTACTCTCTACATCACGTACTTTACAAGCACCTGATTTAGAGAAATTAGCTCGTTTAAGTTGTTCACGTGAATTTAGTCTTTTTCATCAATATATTAAATCTGATTTATCTAAATCAAATGAAAATCAATTAGCATTTTTACAAACAAAATTACAACTTTTAAAAAATGAATTTACCAATAGACAAGCTGAACACCTAAATTTTGAACAGATAAAAGAATATTATAATCAAGCTGTTAAAGAACATGTACGGCGTCAGATTAAAGCAGATGAATATGTAACATTAGCTGAAAAATTTCGACAAGATATAAAAGAAGTATTAAAAAAAAATAGAATAATAATGAATTTTTTTCTTTTAAATTTAAAATTTTGTTTCTAGGCAATCGATAAATGGCTGCGAAAAAAAGAATTTAAACCACCCAAACAAGTTACCGAGTTTTTACAACGACGTCAAGAACGTATACGAGGTCAAATCAAACAAACAATCGAAGACCAAAAAAAACAACAACAATTAACTAAACAAACTGAAGATACAAGTAGCATGATAATAACCCCAGCAACGATAGCTGCAATACCGACCGAAGCAACAGTAGAAGATGACGATATAATGATAATTGATTAGTATACTTTTACTTTCAACATTTGTGTCTTTTTTTATTATACAGATTTAATTTTTGTGTACGCATTTATTAAAAAAAAGTAAATAAATAAAATGACGAGAAAGAGTCTATTAATGAGAAAAACTTCACTAAAAGTTGTTTATCAACATATGAAACGAGTCATTTCTCAATGTTAGTTTCAAAGAAAAACATTAAAATCTACTCGTTCTCTTCTCGTAGTACAATAGAGCACTTTGTCTCGTCAAATTACATTAAAAGAAAAAGTGAATTTTAAAAATTAAAAAAAAGAGTAGTTTTCCGAAGGTCAGAATTTTGTGTCTGTTTCTTCGTATATTTGAAAATAATAGGAACTTGAAGCCTTTCGAAACGTTTCTTTTAGTTTTAATGTGAATCATAATTTCTTGAATGCCACTCGACAAGCGCTATCCAATGATTCCAAAATAAGAATAATAAATTCTGTTGAAATTTTTAATCAAGATCACATGACATATACTGCAAAATATCCTAAACCTGATTGTCTCGATTTGTAGACATCAAGAGGAACACATTTATTAGTCGGATGATAAGTGTTTTAATTTAGCTCAAATACTTTTAATTTTTTTAAATTTAGAATATAAAATCCTCCTTTGTAAGAAAGCCAATGCTTCATGAATATAATAAGCCCTGTTGCAAAAGTCTTTCCAAAATATGTTTGGTTAATTTTCATCCGCTTATTGGTCGGTGAGAAGTATCAAAATCAAAGAGTTACAAAGAGAATTTCAGACTCTTTCTAATTCTATTTTAAAAACTTTTTTTGTCAGGCTCAAAGTTAATTCATTGGTAGTAAATTTTGACGAATGCCAAAACTAGCGTCTGTACAAATTTTTCACATACTTCAGTTTTAAATTTTGATCAAATTTGCTTCAATAAAAACTATGAGAAATTTTGTTTAGACACCAGGTAGTAGACCCAAGCTTTCTCTACAAAATATTTAATTTCTTTCTATTATAACATACATAAACCTACAAAACGATTGAAATCTATTGGATTCTGAAAAACGACGTTTTTTTGAAAAATGACTTGTCACATAAAGTGTAGCTATTTGAAAAAACCTATAATCTATGATTTTGGTAGAAAATTAAATTCTCGATAATACCAGAAAGTCAAAACTATCACCGAATCTCACCCAGAAAAGTTATGAATGATATGAAAAAAGTCTCTTTTGTTTAGTGCAAATAATATTCTTGACAAGTAATCAATCGTAAGACAGAAAAAAGTTTCTAAACATATATTTACAAATAGCATCATATTCCTGGAATACACCTCTCTATCTTGTGAACAAACTACTCGTTGAAAATAAAGAACATACAGTTTTATAGTATTTCGATATCTTTTTTGTACTCATATAAGTCTCTCGAATTTCTCTTATACACAAACTACTTAAATTGAAAACCGTTCATAACTTCGCAAATTCTAACTCATTGATCGACTTGAATTCATTTATAAGAATCCAACTCTGACATCGATCAATAGCCGAATTCAGGTTTCAGCAAAAGTTGTTTTCCATCTATCCGAATTCGAGCACATCCAATATCAGATCGAAGATTTGCCTAGGTCGATGTTTGGTTGGATCTTATCTCACTTTGACGTGTGAACGTGGTTGTAGACAGAAGCTACACCCACACTCAGATCTTCATAACCATAGTGAAAGAATATATATTGGCTTGACATATCTTCAGCAAGTGTACGACAGTAAAACTGAGAATCTGTCTAGAGCAGTATGTACGAAGTTTGTATCAAACTACTTAGGAAAAAGCCGGTTCATTACATGAATAATATGATAGATTTTAATTATAATTTCCTTAACTCTTCACATTGATCTAATACTGAGCAATATAGAAGCAGTGGTTTCGCATAATGTGTGGTACAAAGTATGATCTCAAATCCGGATACGACTTGAGAATTATTGAAATGTCGAAGTTTGGAAATATTTTTACTTTTTCAAACTGCTAAGTTAAATAAAACTATAGGACTGAAATTCAGTTCGATCATGATTGAGCAATTTATTTTGCTTGAGAATAAGTCACAGAAAAGAAAAGTGATATTGTTCTATTAAAAGAATCTAATTATAATGAAAACTTAGTAACACATGATGATAAATTATACGACGAAGTTATCGGATATATAGAGAGAAAAATAAATTATCAATAATTTGCACATATATTATCGTGAGGGTTTAAGTATCGATGTCTATATGCACGATTATGGTATTTAGTAACAACGCTACGTTCAATTACAGCGTCATGTACAACAACAAAACATTCACATAGTGAAAATTAATCGAATTTTAGAAACCAAAATACATTAACTAAATTTCGAGTCACTCGCTTTATTTGTCGACTGTGCTATAATCTCTTTTTTTTGTTGCTGTTTATGAAATCAACTAGATGACATAATTTTTTTTATATTAGATAGAAGTTTCAAATAATTACTGTGACTCTGAAGGTTTCTGTCAGATGTTGATTAACTCCAGTCAGTATTCGGTTATGGAAGGCCATACTCGTGTAGAAGACAAATCTCGAAGCTTTCTGTCTGCATTTATAACGGTTTAGAAAACTTAATCCTCTGATTCACAGCCTAAATCGGTTCATATTAGGAATTTTCGATCTCAAGATCTTGCACTCTTTCTCGACTGATCGTCAGAGATTCTTCATTTCCAATAGGCACCATATCATGTTCTAATTTCATAAATAACAAAGGAAATTTGTTTTAATATTATATTTTTGTCGGCTGAAAACTTATACCCTGATAAAACTTAATAAAAGCCTTTTTTGGTGCCTTTCCATCGGTAGTCGAAGTGTGAAACATACAAACTCTTACTATTATAAATTTATGTTATATTATCAGAAGGATTCAAAAATAATTTTAGCAAAGAAATGTCAATTAACCGAATAAATCCAAATTGAAACAATTTTTCTAATTGATATGCATGCTTAGAATTTTTATCATTAGAAAAATATTTACATTTAGAATTTCTCTTCTACCAATTTATCAAATTCATTCAATATTGTTTCATTGGATTAATTTATTTATATTGTCAGATACATGGTCAATGCATAATTTCTTTTCTACTAATGACACTCTAGATGAAACATGTTACAGAGAGCAGCAAATATCATTTTATCTTTCATTTCGTCGGTTTCAACACTCTATTAGCTTACCTCAAGCATTAATTTGATTGTTACGTCAGTTTTTGACAAATACAATCATTTCTCTTAACCAAATATAATGCATACTGTTCTATTTTGCCTACTCTTAGAATTCAAATAATTCGTTCTTTTCTAAGTGCACCCTATTGTGAATTCTACTAGATCAACAATACAACTGCCCTATTAATTAACACTTAAAATAAGATTCTTTCGTAGCATTAAATCCTGAAATTCGCAGTGTTTAGACGAGTCAGCATCTGCAATAGAAATCTTAGATTCATAGATTCCTTTTGAAGGTTTTGTAAAATTCCAGATCGATCTAAACGTTATTGTTACGGACGTGCCTTGTACGTTAGCACCGTTTAGACACCAGCTGAGAAAATCTTCATTATATATTTCGTTGGCTATTCTCTTGATGATATATATGAAATACATCCATCCTGTCAATTCAAATGGCGCTGTTTAATTCTGATCTTCATCTGTAAAGATTAATTTCCATAGAACTTAGTTCTGATTTTGTTTTTGTTCGGTTAATAAAATTTTATCGGTTGAAATTATTTTAGAAAGAAATCGATTAAGAAAGATTAATGCCAAAAAAAATTCATCTTTGAATTGAAAAATCAAACTTTTATGTGATGGTAACTAGTACAATTTCAATCACTTAAAATCAAACTTTATTTTCTATTCTCTTATGTACGAAATCTTTGTTGAGAATAGTAGTGAAGTTCGAATCCCTACTGTCCATTTCAGGACTTCGTAATAAGTCATAGCTACTGTTCTAGTATTGATTTCGATTGAGTGCATTTTCTTAACACAAACTATCAAATACAATCTTAATATTATTATTTATCGTAGCCAACACTACACCGTAAACCTTTACTCTTATTCTCATTTCTTTGCTGTATGATATTAACATCTTACATATAAAAAATGAAATATGCACATCATAGACATATATGTCTATATATAACGATATAGTATCACGTATACAAAATGCTCAATACAAATATTAGTACGTAATAGAAATATTACTACGTAACAAAAATAGAGGGTGTGGGTGTGTGGTCGTGGATGAGTGTCTTCCCTCTAACTGCACCCACACCCATCCAGGCATTAATGTTGCTTTAATGAAGATAAATATTTCTACTACTTATTTGTTCAACAGAAGAAAATTTCAGATCTTTGTTATAAATGCTTCTTTATATTTAATTCAAGAAGCATGTTTAGTGCATTAGTTTAAGAAACTTCAAGCTAACTATTTATTCAATACTCGTTCATTCGCATATAAAAGTAAAATCATGAAAAAAAAAGAATTCCCTCAATTAAATTTGTTATTTTTATGAGTTTATTGTTACAATCGATAAAACAAAATCCATCGATTTTTTTATATTGATTACTGTTTTTTTATCACTCAAAATTCTATTATTCATTGTCTTGATCGTTTGATAATATTGTTCCTTTTTCTCTATAATATTATAATTATCCTGGTTGTTTCCTTCTTCAGCAACATTATCTGGATGATAAGCAATTAAATCATCATTCATTCATTGTTCATGACCGATATCAATGGTATCCACTTGACGAACAGCGTATACTTGATAACAAAGATTCTGATTAGTCATATGGAATTTCACAATATTCTTTACCACCCTAACATGAAACGAAATGTAAATATTTGTTTCAAAGAGATTTTTGTTTACCCAATTTTGTCTCCAGGAATTTCGAACGATCATTATAATCTAGAGCTAACATTGCATAACTAAAATGATCAATTTTAATTTTAATTTTTTTCTATTCCAATAAAATCAAACCTTTCATGCTTGGTCTGTAGTCGTGTCTCCTGATTTTGACATTGGTATAATACTTTTTTGTTTTCCTTCCTCAAATGATTTATATAATTCTAAACAAAATACAAACGCATATCTTTGTCCAAGGCATATTTTCATCTCATTTAAATCTATGTTAATTTCTAATGCATTAATTATCCAATTATTTTTGGCAGCTTCAAATGCTTCGACACTAGAACGTTGATTTATTTGTTTTATATCGTACGGCCAAATTGATTTGAGATACGTACCAGATTCTTTTAATTCTTCAAGAGCGTATGTTATACTACTACTTTGATCTTCGATTTTTCTATCTAATGATTTGCCTCTAACTTGAGTATTATAATAAATAAATAATCGACTTACATCGTTAAACTCCTGTTTACTTGCAAGAGCATTCGCTGTACTAAATTAATAGAAATTGCATAGATATGATGGTTTAAAGTCAAATATTTCATACATATCAACTATTTGTTTGCCTTTGATCTTCAACAGGAGTCATTTCTGAACGAAGATCGACTTTAGGTAGAAGTTCTGAAATATTTAACTTAATGTGGTTACCAAACTCTTGATGTAACTTTTCATCTTGAGGTCTACATTCTGATTTTACAAGACCATCGATACAATACTTTTCTCCAGTATTTTTGTCAAGTAAATAACGTCACGCGAGCATTGATAAGTTTTCTATGGTAAGACACAAGAAAATTGATCGGGCATCTACTGCCCAATAGTTGAAATCATGATGCAATTACAAATATGCTTTTTCTCTTTCTCTTTTATACGAAAATTGTTCGTTATTCACATCGATCTACTACTCAGTCAGTTATGAAGATATTTTACGATGAAAAAAAAAAAAAAATTTTATTTTTTGGTAAACAAGACTTTGAGCTTCATTGTCTTTAGACTCGCTTTTTAATTTGAAAGAAAACATTTTCTTGTCTTATCTTAAACGTAAAAATCGTACATGATAACGCATAAAATATACCGTTTGTTTTATCGATTTGGCCTTGGTAGACCACCTATGAATATACATCCTTGAAAATGGTGTATTTTTATATATTGTATGAATCTATTCATGCGTACGACAAATATTATCAATCTTTTTCTGTGTAAATATAATGGAGGGGTACACTAAGCCATGAAATAACCTTGTTCTATCTACATTGGCTTTATTAATTTCATAATAGTCAGTTAGTGTATTATAAATCATGGTTCATTCAAATTAGGCTATTAGACTTTATTGAGGCTGGTTGTTCACGGCTGATTCAAAACTCGATAATATCCGTCTCGTATGACGCCATGCATTATACGATTTATATAAACTTTTTCTTTCCTGTCTCCAACTATTATACTACGACTAATACATAACATAAAAGCCCTTTTTTTCCTCTATCGAATTGAATATAGAAATATGACAAAGTGTTGCTCTTTCACTTTTTGCTTCATATGACTTTGTTAGCTTGTATGTAGAATATGAAGACGTTATGAAAAATCCTTCTCAATATCAAACTGTGAAAAGGAGAGATCGAATTTGAATTAAATATCATTCAATATGCCTTTCAAAAATAATACACAGTGCTCATGAGTACCAAAAGTTGTTCTTGGTGACTATGATTTAGTCGGTTTTCGTCCGAATAACGGGGATTTCTGTCAGTACATTTAATATGATTGGCATCAGAATAGCAAACTGAATCGATCTATTGTTTGAGTAAAAATATTTGATGTAAAAATTGAATAATTTTTTCGGCTCTCAAATAGATAAAAGTGAAAGTTTATTTTTTACGATTGTATACAGAAAACAACAAAGTTTCAAATTTAATTTAATTTTTTCACAGATCTAATGCAAATAAGAGAAATAAAGATTTTGATGTCATTAAACCACTAATAGATTACAGAAAAAGTTGTTTCTATTTAAATCATCAATACGTACACTTTTAATTTTTCATCTAATGTCTTTTTGAATGCCAAATAATGAGATATTAGTCTGCAGTTATATTGTCTGTCTTATCTTCCCAGCTAATTTAGCATATTTCTGACATTTTGATGAAATACAACATTATCTGTGATGGACTGATCATGCATCTGATTCGATTTTTCTACCTAATTCCGACTTTCTATGAATTCGATATGAATAAATTTCCCATTCATTCACGTTTACTGAATTTCAGTCTTTATAAGAAATGAAAAATTTTTGTGTTGTACTATTGTCTTGTGTGTTTTTTCATATTCATCAAAATCATCAATCTTTGTTTATTAATGAAAGAAAATATTTGCAAGCTAATCAAAAATCATCTTAATGTAAATAAAATATTTATAAAACCTATCGCATCGTCATCGAAGATTTACAAAATATATCTACAGAAGTTCTGCTAACCGGTTCTGGATTATTATATCATAAGACATTTGTTCGAGGTTTTACGAACAAGATTATTTTTTTGTTTCACAATGAATTCTTTTTCTTATGTCATCGATTGTGGAAGTATTGCTTTTTATTTTATACTATTGTAAATTATTGATCGTAGTATTTGATAAAAGATCTTTCAAAACATTTAGTTGAAAACTATTTGGTGACCATTTCGATTTGTCTATGACTTTCAAATAATTCTCTTTGCACTATAGAAATATTTTTTGTTTAAAGATCTGTGGCGTTTCATCATCTTGGTGAGAGACGAAATCAACTGTTTACCTTAGATTGTGTATGTAAGAAGATGATTACAAAATAATTATGAAGTAACAATGTTTTACCAGATTTAAATTTAATTGAGAAATATAAGGTCATTTTTAAAACCGTTTTATGAGAAATTTACACCGTGCTTAGCAATAACACGAGAAAATTTGTTTTCTTATATTTGTGATGCAATAATGTTTCATTAGTTTGAAGATGGACGTATAAACAACAATATAACGTTAAAATTATCTCGAAAGAATATTTAATTAAGCAAAATTTCAAGTTTCAAGAAAATAAAAGATTGATGCCCATCGCAATGAGAGTCACTAAACATTGAATGTAATTAATTTACTTTATCGTAATAATATATATTAAGCATTGGTTCCCATCTGATTTATTAATTGAACAAATAAATATCAAAATGTGGTAATAAAACGAAAGGAGTATTGTTTTTTTTGCAAGAACGAATCTATCAATGAAGAAATCCTTTTACTTAACTTTCAACATTTGAGATACATTCGTTTGTAAAGCAAAGTCTTACCAATTGAGTTTTACTGCTGATGTGATAAAATCACAATAAGTTGTAGATGTTGTTAGAGCATGAACGATGAATGTCTCTATACTTAATCGCATTATAATTCTTTTTGAATATTTCATCTTTTATTTTATATCTTGTTATTTGTTCGGCCTTCGTATCGACTTGTAATATATTCGTGTCCTAACAAAAAAATATTATTCATCACTTAGGAGAGTTTTCTGTGATTCGGAAAAGATAAAATAACAAATCGATCGTGTCTGTAAGGTTGAAATTTCGTCAAATAAAATTTTTGTCTATTGTTAAAAGAAATATTTCCTCAATAACATAAGCTTTCTTTCATGAATGTCTTTTAAATAAACAAGCATTGGCAGTATTAAGTCTTACAAAGTGAAAAATAATATAAGATCGAAAGTGACATAGAAAGTGAATGCTTAATCCAATGAAGTAGTGAGGAATTTTTAAATTATGAACCGTTTCCCAGTTAAATTATTTTGAGGAGCGGACAGCATTGGTCAATTGGTATCATGTCAAAAAAAAATCCATGAGCAATTGCTTTTGAATTTGTAGATGATGGTCCAATGACCATATCCGTGACGACGCCGCTGCACATTGAGATTAAATATTTCTTGTATAGAAATAAATCTAAGTTGATATGAAAACAATATGGATAATAAATTATAGTTTTAGACGCTGAACAAAAAATTCATTGATCTTTAGTTGAAGTGGTCTCTCTATTAGTTGTATAATCAAAAAAGAGAATAATATAAAATCCGTATACGATCCATATTTCTTCATATCGTATATGGAGAAATACGATCACAATACTAAGCCATGTAATATGCCAATATATGACGACTTGCGGTAGTTTGTCAGCACGTTTGATCGACCTGGACATACGAGAAACGATCAAAAAAAAATTAAAAAATCCGAAAATTTCAACAAAGGCACGGCCTTTTTGTGTGTTTTTGGAAACGAAAGAAAAATCGACTACAAGTCATAAGTTGTGTTCAAAATAAATGCATTTTTGATATACCTGTCTGCTTAAGTATGTCTTCTGTAACTGATTCGTGAAATATACTATTAAAAACATCTTTAATCGAAAATAGACTTTTTTAATGTATGAAATTTTTCTATCGTGTTTCATTAATAAAAGCGTATTAAATCAACAAGCGTTTTGTCTGATCATTTCATTTTTCTATTTACATGACGTTCTTATCAAGACATTTTTCTGTTTCGTTTCCAATGTTTTTATATTAGTAGCATGTAAAAAAAAAATACACCGACCACGACAAGTAGGTCAAGTCAAAGAGCATGCATTATAGATACATGCAACTTGAAAAAGATGTATAATCGATCAGAAACCTGCCATATCTATAAAAAGTCGATCCATTTGAATGTCTAATATATAATAATATATATTTATTTTTCTATACTATTTAGATGACAAGTAAAATATGTAAAAAGAAATAAAATGGCAAACAAAAAAATGCTAAGATAAGTTATGGTAAACAATGTAGTCCATATATGGTCTCTACAATATGTAACTGTCAGTTTTTATTTCAGTCTGTATAAATATCAATATCATTAGCAAAATTTGGCATTGGTGATTGACTTTGTCCAATTGCGTTTTCAAGTTCTTTCATTACGCCCAAAACACGTTCATCATCATTTGGCCAACCGGCGAGTTGAACACCAATAGGTAATCCAGCCGATTGTCGGCATGCATCTTTAGCCATAGATACTACCCGATCATTATTTAAATGACCAATATCTTCATAATATTGTTCATCATCTCGAACTAATGTTATTGGTACAACACCGGCTGGTAGATGCAAAACATTGAAAAGAAATGTATAAGTACATGAGTGAAATAAATGGCTACATTGACCATGACGATATGCTGGTAAACCATTGACTGGTGTCTATTTAAAAAACAATTTTTTTGTTTTTTTAATTGAATAAAACCTATAATTTTCTTTTTTACTTACAAGAAGAAGATCTATATTATTTTTTCTAAGATCATCTAACCATTTGTTGACATATTTTTTCATGTCAATAATTAAATCATAATATTCATAGGCACTTTTTGAACCAACTGACTGAAGAATATAAGCATTGCGTCGTTCACCAAAAAGACGCATTAAACGACCCACTAATGGACGTAGAAAATTTGGAAATCTTGCAGCTTGAAGTAATGGTTTATAAAGTGAATTGATTGCTTCATTTTCGAATGATTCAAGCAAATGACGACTACCATCAGCTCCAATAATTCCAACATAAATACGTACAGCTTCTGGTATATCAATTGGTGTATATGGAATGACTCTATGACCAAGTTTACGAAGAGCTTCAGCTGCTTCATTAACTGCTCGTATACAAGCCGGTGCAGGTGGAAACCAATTATCATTTGTATAAAAACCAATTGTTAAGCGTTTTTTATCCATAAAACGTTCATCTCGCCATGGTTGTCTGGCTATTTCAGGATTATTATACCACATGTTTTCTTGTAATAATGAACGCATAACAAGAACAAGATCATCAGTACATCGAGCTAATGGACCAGCAGTTGCACGAATATTACGTTCGCCCAATTCATTTTTAAGACTAGGAGCAGCTACACCTGCACTTGTGATGCGTCCTGGTGTTGGTTTAAAACCAAATACACCACAAAAATGTGCCGGAATACGAATACTTCCACCAATATCTGTACCGATTCCTAATGGAGAACCACGAGAAGCTATTAAAGCTGCTTCACCACCTAGAAAAGTAGTGAGTTTGAATGTTAGTAAAATTTGTTTTTGTTATGCGTTCATTATTACAAGAAAACATGGGGTATAATAATCCTGAACTAGCCAGACAACCAGTGCANAGCTATTAAAGCTGCTTCACCACCTAGAAAAGTAGTGAGTTTGAATGTTAGTAAAATTTGTTTTTGTTTTCAATAATTTATTTACCAGTACTACCACCTGGCGTGCATGCTAGATTGAAAGGATTGTGTGCTACTCCATAAGTTTCACTTTCAGTATCAGGTAACATCATTCCTTGTATAGTTGCTGTACGCACAAAACCAGGAAATGCACCTTGTTCTTTAAGTAATTGAACAATAAGACTATCTTTTAATGCTGGTCGAAAATTTCTCATAGCTATACCCATTGATGAATCAGCTCCTTGTTGATCAATTATATCTTTTAAACTAATTGGTATACCTTTAAGTAAAAGTTCATCTTGATCATTATCATTTTCATCTAATTTTTGAGCATGTTCAATAGCTTGATCAAAAAATTCTTCAGTAGTACAATTAAGTTTTTGTCCAATTTTAATTGCTCGAAGTGAAAGAACAAGTGTAACTTGTGTATAAGTAAAATCTTTTTTACGAAGACCATGTAATAATTCAACTGCTGTTGATTGAAAAATTCTTTCAGCTGTTGAACGATCAGGAAGATATTTCGAATATTTTGTTCGTAGAAGATTTAATAATTCCTCTCGACGTTTGTCACGGATTAGTCGTTTTTTTTGTGCACATTGACGTGCAATAGAATGGTAACGTAAGTTTTTATATCGACATCGAAACCAATTAAGAGTAATTAAACCTATTATTAAACTTATCGGCCAATAATACATCGTTAACATCTAGAAAGAAAAATAAAAGATATATATATATATATATATATATTATTTTCATAGCAATGTTTCTAGTGGATCGAACGGTTTAAATAAATAAAAAGAAAGATCACCATTATGAACAACAGCTGTTAAAGTGTTGGTTTGCTGTTCATTATAAAATTCTTCAAAATTAAATTCGTCATTACCATTTTTTATTTGTATATTATAATCCGGTGAGCCTGGTTGACTTTTACGAAAATGTTTTGTTGGTGTATACATATCGAAAAATATATTTGATGATGATGATGATGGTGGTGGTGGTGGTGGTGGTGGTGGTGGTGGTTGAATAGGTTGCTCTGAATGAGAGAAAAAAGATGATAAACGTTGATAAATTGTTGTATGAGATTGAAGATCAGTTGAACGAAGAAGAGAATAAGATGGACGTGGTGATAATTTATTATTTTGATAGATTGATAATTGAACATTAGAAACTTTCGAATTGAAATCCGATGGAACCCAATCAATATGAACGGGTGATAATTTCTCAGGAAATAATAACCGAGGATAAAGTTTTACATCTATAGGAGGATCATCTGTATAATTTGGAAACCATTGTCGTTGACAATCAGATGACAAATGAATCTATTTTTAAAAAAATCATGTCATTAGTTTAAAAAAGCAAAATTTAAACGTCTTCTATTGAATTTATTCATTGAATATAATTGAAAAAGTTTGTCAAAATGATTAAAACATCAAATTTCTGTCGTACTTAAAGTATATTTAGAGAAAGAAATAACTGATCGGTTTTTGGAGGGGAGGGAGGTAAACATTATTAAAAAAAAATGTAGTTTTCAGCTTTTGAAAATTATTCAGTCATCAGTAATTATCACTAAGTGTTTAAACTCATTTCATTTAATCTAAATTAGCTTTATAGATTATCGGTCTATTTCGAATATTGACGTTGAATAGTAATTTGCTATAACTATTGCAGCTTTCAATTCAGTGTATTATTTTATACTTATATAGATCATTTTATTCAATCAGAAATGAATGGTTACTTTCGATAGTATCGAAAGATTCATTTCATATTATAATTTATTATTGATTTAACAAGTAATCAAAAACAAAAGAATTTCAGTTTTTCAGACGTTTCTTTTTGTCTAAATTTTAATATAAAATAGAAACAAGAAACAAGTACTTTCTTATTAAACGCCGAATATTGTTTTAGTCTCTGATATATATACAACCATATAGCTCATTTTAAGTATTACATTAGCGGGTAAAAGGTGACATACCTTCTTTTTTTTTGTCAATGTTCTACTGAGAAAAAAAAACATTTTTGTGCTTTTTTTTTCAAAACAAGCTTAAAAATGTCGATAGAACATATTGATCAAAAAAATAATAAAGTGCATTGTTTTGTAGCCAATAATATTACACATAAAATGATCAGTATGTTTGGGTATATGTATCAAAAACTGACAAACAATACTCGGTCTATCATAAAGAAGTACTTACGTTCAGTTGTTAATTTATAATTTGTAAAATATGATGAAATGCTACGATATCAGGGCTCGAAATAGACGGCCAGACTTGAACTTGATTTCTTTGTTCAAGAAAGATTTCATTTGATTTTTTGTCAAAAGTTTTTAGATAGGTTTTACATCTTGCAAACTGGTAACAATCAGAAATTCTCTTTACGCGAATGTTTTCGAAATTTCATTTAGCAAATAAATAAAAGAAGTGCATTTATTCGATTCAATGGCATTCCACATAATGGATGGACTATTTTTTTTTATTCAACCCAATTAAGCTAATTAACGAAGTGATTTTACTTAATACTTGATATTAAATTTAAACGATTGCATTCAACAAGTATAATTTAATTTTGTCCTCATGATGTTGTTCGGACCATATAAAAAAAAGCCTTTGTTAACGCATGATCAGCCCCAACAACACTATGTTTTAACCTTATCATAGCGGAGAACAATCCTACTGTAATATGATTGGTCAACAGCTTTTTTTATCGATCAAACAGATTTGAGCAAGCTGTCTCCACTACTTTAAGGACAAAATATACCGTTGATCGGGCCATATGAGAGAGGACCTTGGGCAACCACCAGATTGGTTCGAACAACACCATGATGCATCCGTATTAGAGTAAACAGAAACTCTAGATTAAATGATATTTGTCTAATGCAATTACTTAAACTTAATGTTAAGGAATAAAATTTAAGTTAATTTTACATGTTAAGTTAAATGATTTACCGCTATTCCTCATCCACACATAAGTTCGAGAAGAGAAACAATGTAACTAAAAACTGGTAATTAATCTGACTCTTGACAATTGATCAGCGAACATTTTACAATAAGTAATTCAACCTATCTCTCATACTGTTTTCTCAATGATTGAAATTGTCCTACTTTATTCAACTTCTGATCACTATGATAATAAACTTTTTACAATCTTCTAATAAATGACTGCAATGATTATGGAGTTGCACTATTTAGAAATCATTTTTTGTAAAACAAATATACTTTTAATAATATCATCCTATGATGGTTGTGGTAGGTTGGACCATCTAGAAGATGGTCAAATTTCGAGACCTGCAAAATATGACTCTTCATTCTCATTATCAGATTCATGTTCGATTGGGTCTACATAAAAAAGTATTGCATTGAACTAATAATTACATAAATTATACATAAGGTACGCTACTTGTTGATAACAGAGATGTCCATACCAGCACTGCTATCGTACCGGCATCGCGATGATATGAGCGGTAGATTATCTAGCTGTGATGGGCATCTTTGATTCATAATACAGTAGTGATTAAAAACAAACTTTCTTTTCTAAATTACATTAGGTTCATAGAAAGTTAAACATTTTTAATTGATAATTTTTCTTTCGTTTCAAACTTTCAATTACCGGACAAATGTAGTTTTCATCTTGAATATCGTTTTCAGAAGATTCAATTGATTCATGTTCATATTCATCTCGCTTTCGTTTAATGCTACTTGTTTTTTTATTTGATAAATCTTCTTTCGTTTCGATCATTGTTCCATGTGATCGATGTCGAATTAAAATAAATCCAATTCTTGTTAAATATTGATAAACATGTAAATGTTTAAGAGTTAATAATGATTGTTTAAACCATAATGAATAAGCTTCATTAAGTGATAGAGGAAAAATTTGTTTTTCATTGATATTATTTATTGATACTTGTAATAATGAACATTGCATCATAAATATTGCTTCTTCAGGATAAAGATATAATTTAGAATTTTTCATAATACCCATTGATAAAAAACATTTTGCAGCTGAACGATGTTGATGAATTATTTCAATCATATTTAATGATGAATTCCATATACCATATGATAATAATAATTTACGACATTGATATGGTAAAGATATTTTTGTTAAATGAGAATTAAGATCTGTTGTTAATTGACGATGATGAGTAGTCATCTTTAGATAAAATTAAAATAATTGCCTAAATTTCGTTTAAATTTTTTCTTGTATAAAAATGAAATTTTAATTTATTAGCAGAACGAAAAAAAAAAATGAATTGAAGTCAATATCAAATGGATTTTTAAACAAAAAGGAAAAACAAAAATCAAATTTTAGTTCATCTGTTTTCTTATTTATATGTTGAAATTTGTGCAATATACATAATAAGAGTATCACCAGATCGAATTGGATCGGTTGGTGTTGGTGCTTCTTTTCGAGGAGCATTCTTTGGACGTAGTGGAACTACTGGATCTTGAGATCCAAATTGATAATCATCATTAATTAAAAACCGATCAAAAGCATACCAATATTGACTTTTACGTTCGATACCTGTTTTTTTTTCTATCTAAAATATCAATTAGATTCGTTCATAATTATACAAAAATTAATATATTTTATATCAACAAACTTCTTCTTTCAATGTTCGAAGATTAGTACCAACAGGTACATAGATTGTTTTAATCAAAGGTTCTCTATTTAAATGACATTCAACACGTAATGTTAACCTAAAATATTCAAGATAAAAAAATTTGAAAAATAAATAATGTAAACAAACCGAAGAACATTAGGTGATGCTGCAGCTTCGATTTTATTTGTTGTAGTTCTGTTATTTATATCATCATTAGGATTGTATAAACTAAATTGAATTTTGGCTTGAGACTTTGCTAAATATTCTGTAGCACGTTCAGCATCTGTGAAAGAGCCTTGATTAATAAATTTTATGAGATCATTAACGGCCAATTCTATATGATCTAGCATTCAGAAAATAAATGAATAATCAAAAAGAAAGAAACTAGAAATAAATATTTATTTATGGAGTTTTGCTGATGAAAATTCAATATGTAAAAGATAGTTTTCAAATGTAGATATAATGTTTTCTTGTAATAAATTTGTGACTGATTAGTAGATTTAATTGATCTTTATCCAAATGCTCTTGTGTATAATTATCTCTTCCATATCTTTGATATAACGTAAATTGCTTTTTTTTATGAGTCCGATTCTACAAAAACATGCACCGGCAGCTCTCTACTAGTTTAATCTTGTATACATAAATGTAACTAAAACTATTTCACACAGCTGAAGATTTTCGTGTTACTGTTAGTTTGACCAATTTTGTTTATTAATTTACTTTTTAATGTGTCCTTTTTTTATGAACATGATGCTCTTTTCAACTAACTAAGAACTTCTAATTTATAAAGCATTGAATGATAGGAAAATGAACAACAAGAAATAAATGTAGGTCGAATTTTTTTGTTGAGAGAGTAGCCTAAAACTTTGATCCTTCATTCGCTCATATACATCGAAGGTACCAGATATTGTTGAAAAAAAACTCGGGTCTGGATTCATAAAATGTGGACATATAATTTCCTAAAATTATCTGTTTTAGCCAAAACAAAAAGGATTCACACTCTAAAAACTTAGCACACTTATACAAGATGAATGAGGCATCTGGTCCTTTGATGTGTTGAAAATTGATTATTTATGAATCTTTCTTATAGGAAAATCCGTCAATTGTTCTATAGCATTTGAGTCGAAATTCTGTGCATTGTGTAGATTCAAATGAACTATGAATATCTTGAAAAGAGTTCATGTTTTTAGCTTATTGCTTCGTAGATACTATATCTTTACTAGGCTTTTTTTCATGAAGGGTGTAATTCTCTTCAGGAACATTAAGAAAGTTGATTGTCGAACTTCGACTTGAAAATTTGTACAGACACAGGTCTTAACGAGAGTAGTTTATTATTAAAGCTCTAAGTCTTTTGGTTTTCTTCTATACTGAAATAAGAACCTCGTATCTGTCGATGTAACAGACACGCTTTTACCATGGTTGTATTATGGAATAGGAAGAGTGAAAAGATTTGAAATTTTCCGAAGAAGTTATGCAAATTTTTAAATTGACATTCGAAAACAAGTTTTTCAGGCGTTCTTGAGAGAGCCGTAGTATTATGTTGAAAAATTCCGTAGAAGTCAAATATTTACGGAATAATAAACAAAGAGTATGAATTGTTTTCAGAATGTCCATAGCTCTTATGGGTCTATATAATGTACGTAGGGTCGACTCAAAAGCGATTTATCAGATGAAGAATTTTTCTTATTAGACTAATGAACAGTGAATGGATATTCGATATTGAATATTTCAATCGATTAGATCACTAATCTATCTTCTACAAATATATTAAATTTCTAGATTATAAGAAGACGAGCAGTTGCTGATAAATGATTTTTCAAATTCAATGATGTAACCTTGAGATTCTTTGAACATGCTAAAAAAACTATTTCTATTCAGTCAATAAGATTATCAAAAATCGATTGAGTAGTAAATTTTTTAAATTAATATAAATAAACTACTTGATTGAAATCGTGACTTATTTTACTTAGATGAGTTTAGGAAATCTGAAATAATCGAACATTATATTGAACTTTTCTGTTTTAGTTATAATTGAATAAAATTATCTTATTAAATTAGTCAAAGGTATTTTTATAATTTTTTTAAATTTAATTATCAATACCTTGTGTTGGTTCAATACGGCGTTGTATAGATGGACTTGGTCGTCGTATAGATGGACTTGGTCGTTGTATAGATGGACTTGGCCGTTGTATAGGTGAACTGGGTCGTTGTCTTTCGGGTTCTCAAATAATCATATATAAAAATACGATTATTTATGATATAAAGAAATTAGAAGATTCGATTTTTAAGATATACATTTAAGTTTAATATTAAATTAATCCGATAATAGAAAACAGCTGTATTTCGAATATTTTTTTCCCAAGTAGAAAATTATTTTACTATTTTCTTTTATTGATGAGTGGTAATAATAATAGGGATATGATGAAGAAAAATAAATAGACGGTAGATGCAATTTTGTTTTCACTGAAAAGAAAGTTTTTTGTTGAGAAAAAATGAAAAGTTGCTTGAAGCGAAGAGAAAACACATCTGCTGTACTGCCCTTCTCCTCATTTTTTCATTTGCTAAATCCCTATATAGGAAATATCGATCAGAATGGTAACACATTTGTTTTTTTTTTTGAAAACAAAAAACCTATTCGTTTTTTACACAACTAAATCACTAACAGTGTTTTAAAAATATATCAATTGTATTCAAAGCATACCTGGTTTTAAAAAATCTTCCATTTCGGCAAAAAACTCACATGATGCTCTGTCTTGTGAATTATAAAGAATAACAATTGTCATCGATGGTGCACTAATTGTTGCTACTCCAGTCGAACTTGACTCATAAAGCCATTGAAAATGATTAAGTTCTTCAGATATAATCGTCTAATAATAATCTCTATATTAAATTATGTTATTAGACTATCACAAAAAAAATGAATACATTCCTAAAAATATTTCAACATAGTAATTTTTTTATTTGTACTAATAAAAATCTGTTCAAATATTTACACGTTAAACTCATAAAAATCATTTTCTCGAATATTTTTTCATGAAAAAAAAAAAGATAATTCACAATTAAGACTTATTTTAATAGAAACTATACCATTCTATGTGGAAATCTTTTTTGATATACGACAAAAAATCATAATCATATCTCATTTATTTGATAATCATTCTGTATTTGAATAGATGAAAAATATACCTTTTGATTTACAACAATTCGTAGATATGTAGTATTAGTCTCTGCATCTCTCGGCATGGCAACGGTAACATTTTCCTTATGTGTAATCGTTTGTTGTCTGTCCGACCATTGAATTCGAATCATTTTTACTGGAACATTACTTATAGAAATAAAACAAATAAAACAAATTAATGTTTTATTTTCTATTTTTTTACCGAAATCTTGACGCCATATCTGAAAATACACGTGTATATATATATAGTATTATTTTACTTCAAAAGTAATAAAAAAAAATGAAAGTTTATTATTTAGTTTACAAATTATTTTAGAAAAAAAAATACTACATGAATATTTAAGCATCTTGTGGTGTAACACCAGCTCCGACTGTAGTTCCGGGTGATCCCGGACCTTGTTGTGCATCCATTTCATCATCTGGTTCACCACCTTCACTTTCTTCTTCAGCTTCATCAGCATCTTCATCATCCTAGAGAAAAAACAAGATCTTAAACTTTTCTATTTTTTTTTTTTTTTTTGATCTTTCATTATAAAAATTCTTACATCAGCATTATCCATTTCTGTTTTTCCGTGAAATGGTAAATTTACACCTTAATTGAAATTTCATTTTTATTAATTAAATTACGAATAGAAGCAAGAAAAAAAAAAAACCTTTTTCAATAGAATGTCGTCGCTCTTGTTCAATTAATTCTTCAAATTTAGCTAAACTAAATTCTTCTCGTACTCAAAAAAAAAAAAAGAAATACTAAATTAATTATATATTCACATAAGAAAAATTTATTTTCTACCAGGTTGTAATGGTCGAAACCATAATGAATTAACTTTTGATGTTTCAATAATTGGCCAAAGATGTGAAGACATTTTTTCTTTCGTTTATATGATTATTAAAAACGAAAGTTAATCTATATTACCGAACTTGATCAAACATTTGTATTTTAACCAATAAGAAAATAATATTGGTCCTCTATATCAAATTGACAGTTAGCTGTTTAGATCATTCTATAAATGATAATTATCTTTTTATATGTTCAAAAGATTTTTCAAATCAAATATCATATTGGGAAAATTCCTGAAATAATATTGATGAGTCATTTATAATTTCCCTTCTACAAACATTTTATTTAAATAAAAATGAGTCTTCAAATATGAAGTATGTTTCATATTTATTTCACATCAACAAATAAACAAAATCTTTAACATTCTTATTCAGATAAATTATTCATTAACGTATGGTAATTATGCATTTGATATAGAAAATAACAGAGAAGTACAAAAATTTTGAAATATCTTGATTGGTTAAATATTATCTTGTAGGAAATTTGCAATTTACAAATATTTGATTTATATACATAGGTTAGTCAATAAGTTCTCGGACTTTCAAATATTTATTCATAGAAAAAACATTTTACTAAGCTTTTTACAGTAAATGTTCAAAGTAGTCCCCACGATGTTCAGTACAAAGTTTCATCCTTTTAATCCACTCCTGGAATGTCTTTCGGTATTCTTGAATAGATATTAAATTAAGCTCGTTGGTTATTGCTTTAGCTAAACTTGTAGCATCTGAATATGTATCAAGGCTGCGTTTCAGACAACCGAACAACCGAAAGTCTGAAGGAGTACGATCAGGTGACTATGGTAGATGAGCCATAACTTTCATTTTTTCCTCTTGAGCATAATANAAAGGTTCCGTATTTTCCTACGAAACCTATTTTTTGCTCTACGGAACTTAAAAAGGTTTCGAAGAAAAAAGGTTCTTCCCGTGTGTCCAGGGGAAGATCCTTTAAAGGTTCCGTGGATTTTTTTATTCTCTCTTTGAGACTTTGAGCACATTTGCAAGCTTTTTGTCATCTACTGAACCTTTTTTCAAGGTTCGGTAAAGTACCTTTTTTTTTACAGTGTACATTCTGGTATGCTCTTTCCAATACAAAAAAATTGAATGAATACGATGGAGGCACACAAAGGATTTTGAGTTACTTAGTGAACTATACCTAATCCTTAATTAATGAATATCTGCCTCAAACGTCATGATATAGGACTGCAAATTTCATGCGATTCCCATGTATCTGGACCAAGATCCGCTCTAAGTAAGGATAGATTGACGTTAGGTGTCCCAGAATTTTTTGCCCAGCCTATAGATGGTGGAAATGATAGTGACTATGCGTCGTCTCAACTTTAATTTTGCCTATTATTAGGCTATTGATTTATGTAGCTAATGTGAACTTACGTAAGACTGTCGCATGGCAAGTAGAAACTACATTTGATGTAAGATTGTAACTTGATGGAATCACGCTTGCAAAGTAGTTGATTTCTTCTTCAATTATCCTTGTAATTTTAAGTATAAACATTAGGATAATTTATCTGTAGCTGATTCAGGAAGTGAATGTATTCTTGTATTCTGTTAGAATCTACCAAGCATGAATGCTAGCATTATTGTAGATCATCAGTTTTCTTATCCAACAAATATCATATTAGATTCTGACTTGAGTTTTTATGTAACAGATACATACAGCTATTGGATTTAAAAGTTCACTTATCTTATCTAACTTCATATTTATTTTTCAACTGTTTAATAAAGCAACTTTGATTTATTTTTAGTTTTTATTTGAATAAAATGTTTATCATGAAAATTTGACGATCCCGTTAGAACAATGTGCAAATATAGAATAGTATTCATATATTTGCTTCACTGATGTAAACTTAATTTTGAAACATTTGTAGGTTTTTTAGATAAGAAAATTTGTCAATCGTGACAATATTTTGAACTAAAGATCTTAATCTTAAAAAATTGAATCAGACGCTTCTATACTCTATTTAGTAGTGTCTTCAGTAGAGAGAAAGACCAATTTTTAAAAGCATTGAGATTTGTTATTCTAACCGATATCAATAGAAAATAATATACATATAAGAGCATGCAATCTTATCATTGATTAATTAAAAAAAGTCTATTGCTATTCGAAAATTTGTTCATCAAGATCTAAATGAAAAGATATATTATCGTGATAAGTTCAAATTTTTTATTTAAATAATTTTGACATTTTTCTTGAGTTATACTCAATAGGAAAATACTTTTATTTAAATAAAAACCGTGAAAGTTATTTTTAATCCATTGAATTTTCTACATTTATTGGCAACTCAATTCATTCTGTACAAGTCAAAATTAATTTTCAGATAAGATTGAGTGAAAAAAATTGAATCAGTTGTAATTATATATTAGCATTTAAAATTTACCTCTCAAACACGTAACCAGGTGTTTCAAATTGTTTCTTATAAAACCATAGACATACCATATATTTCATGAAACAATTAAACATTTTGATATATTTCTGCTCGGAATGAAATATGGATTTCATAAACGAACATTGTTTTAATTCATGAAAAAAATTATTTTTTAATATTAAAATAAAAAGTTTATTATAAGAAACAATAATTTTGAGTCACAACTAATATAATATTTGGAATCAGCCTAAAATTTTAAGTTGGCCTAGGTGCAATTTAAACAATTTCTGAAATTTTTTTCTTTGTCAAAAATTTTGCCTGTAGTACCCCTCAGGCTCCAGACAAAAAGGTCAACTCAATGAAAACTCTGCTTTTATTTCCTAGACATCACTCATTTTGCTATCTAATAACTTTTAACAACTTTCGAGGTTTATTTGTAATGTTCAAATGGTACGGTGATGCAATCTATGTTTCGTTTGGTCCCTGAGAGAAACAACGGGTAAAATTTTTGACAAAAAGAAATAATTCCAGAAAGTTTTTAAATCACACCTAGACCAACTCAGAATTTTAGACTGATTCTGAATATTGTATTAGTTCTGGCACAAATTGAACTTTTTCTAATGGAAATCTTCTAAATACTATTCATTAAAAATGTACCTGGAGAATAATGCAATGAGGGATTTTTTTACCTGGTCAGATTTTCTTAATTTTGAAAAATATATAATTTTGTAGCTTTTTAAAAGGGTTATCAAATGAACAATACCAAAGTTTTTGTCATTTGAATTTTTAAACTAAAATATTTGTTGAAAGATAAGTGTGGATGATAAATATAGCAAATATTCTAACGGTGTCTACTAGTAGATCGGATCTATATCTCGTTAAACTAAACAATCAATTGGTGATGTATATATGGTATTGAAGCACCATCAAAAAGCTGCAGTGTTCATTATTTTACTACTATTTTATCTTATCTGCTTATTCTCAAATTGAATGTACCATAATACGATGGATTATTCGAATGATTTAAAATGCATTACTTTGTTGATAGTGTTTAGATTTCAAAATTCGACCAAAGCCTCCTGAAACTAACAGCAAAATGTTAGTCTCAACAAACTCTTTCCGTTGATTGTATGATTCAATGAGGTTCACCGAGAAAATTACTAGTGAGTTAATATGACCTCTTATGTACTATTTTCTTTTGTCTAATTGTGGTCCCAGTCTAGAGAAAACTATTTCAAAAGTTATTCGTATTACATCTGAAAAAATCTTTAATACTCGTGTTATTGATTTATCTAGTCGATGACGAACACTTTGTTGGCTCATTTCTTTTGAATTGTCTTTCGATTGATGATTTATTAGATAATTCACTTAAAATAATAAATAGAATATTTAACTATAATCTTTAGTTACGGTTGAAACAAATTTTTTTCTCGTGGTTCCGCACATCTCTAACCAAAAAGCATATGATTTAAAAATCAAGAGCCGTAAATGAATTAATGAAACAGAATTCTGAATTATTTGTATCACTATTAAATAATCATACTTTTTTGTTTTGAAATATAATCTTATATCACAAAAGTATTATCGTTCGAACTATGTTTCATACTAAAAATGACGACTGATACCTCGAATAATTTTTTGCAAAAATTAAAGCCTAATCTTTTAAATAAAGTTAAATTGTATAGATTAATAAATTCAAAGATAATTCCCTATTGATTTCAATGCAACTATTAGTTTCGTAGTAAGAATGAAACTTTTCTTGAATTGTCATTCTTCATGAAAGCAAATAGCAATCTATATGAAAGCAATAACATCAACATATTCATATCATCAAGCCGACACAATAATCTACACTATTACGATGATTGACAGACATGGTAGAAACCTTTCATTTATACGATTTTATATTTTACATTATATGCCTGATATTTCATGGTCATCGGACATTACTATTCATCATTAGATTAAGCATGATTTTTAAATTAATAGATATATCTCTAATATAGTCAATAGCAAAGTTCTTTTATGTTAATTAGAATCCATCTAGTGTAATCGCTTCGTTATAAAAAATTGTAATTCAACTTGTATTTGACTTATGATAATAGTAAACAAATTGAAAAAATTTGTCAATAATATATATTTTTATTTTCTAATTATTGCTACCTATTTTAGGCTTATATCAAACCAAGAAGCTATAGAATGTCTAATGTTTATAACATAAAAAGAAAAAAGAAAACAAATAAATAACGAAGGGTGATTCAATCAATCTTTACGATAAATATTTGCTGTTAATCGGTATGAACTTGTCGTGAACGACGTGACCGTCTTTGTGTGCCATATTCCACTCGACTTTGGCTTCTTGGTTTTGTTCTTGGTCGTTCTTCTCGAACAACAACCTCACCATTTCCTCTTTGAATAACTGTTCGTTGAATAACTTGCCGTTCGGGTGTTGGTAATCGATATCGCACTTGTCGATAAGTTGGCTCAGGTGTTGGCAATACAATTACTTCTCGATAAATACGAGGTTGACGACGAGGACGTAATGATTGTATTCCAGAATCCACATATTGAGTTGGTATTGTTTGTTGTTGCTGCTGTGGCTGTATTTGTTGTTGTTGTGGAAAGTAAAAATTATTGGAAAAAGGTGGTAAGGAAAAAGTTGATGGTAATGTTGGATAGTAATATGATTGTTGATTAAATGTAAAGGGTGTAAATGAACTGATTGCAGTTGCCATTAGCAGCCTATTGTGGATAAAAACAAGGAAGAAAAATGACGAGCCACGACACTATCAGTTGAGGTTTGCGGTACGTTATATAGCTTGTCTTGTCAGCTGGAACGTAAGAGAACAAATATGGTGAGAGAGAGGAGAGAGAGAGGGAGACAGAGAAGAAAAAAAGAGAAAACGTAAAGGGTAGAAAAAATCAGGTTATAATGAGAAAAGTGAATGAATAACCGACGGATGTTAAGGTGTATTGTATAAATCAACAGCGAATATTTAACGCTCGATGTATATGTGAAAAAACACAAAAAAAAAATAAGAGACGGTTTTGTTGAATGATGAATATCTTGTTTTCTTTCTTTATCACCGAACCATTGTGATTAGTATATTTGTATATACATATAGATACAAATTATAAATGTGTGTATAGGACGTATTCTTGTATTGTGGATTGAAGAAATAAGAAGATATTTATTCAGTATCATTTGAAAAATGCAAAATGACAAAGTACATATAAGATAATAGGAAAAAAAATGATCATATCTAGGGAAAAATATTGTGGACAAAAACATGTCAATACAAATTAGAATATCAATACAATTTAACATCATGTGAAATTTAGACTATCACTTAATTGTGCATGGATTTTATTCAATAAATATTAGATTAGTTCGATATTTGATGATTTCAACTAAATGAATAGTTATTCCAAGTTTTTCTTAATTTACATTAATGAATATATGTATCCGTGAAATAAAGGCAAAAACAAACACACGTTTTGCTTTATTAGACACCTTTTCTATTTGTACATTAAAGCGAAATATATGTCAATTAGATAGTCATCATTCAATGAATATGCATATAAAAAAATAAATGTATGAAAAAAAAAAATTTATCTAAGTTATTAAGTACTTTCAAGAGTATTGTACTGATAACTAAAGCATGCGCTAATTTCGATTCATTCATTGTTTTTCTTCAGGTTTTCGATCCTTGTATGTTGCAATCGAGAAAACAAAGACAAAAAAAACAAAAGCTCAATAAATAACGAGAAGCATATTGTTCTACATATTCTTTCGTGACATATCCTCGTTGCGATACTGCCGATGTACCCTATAGTTCGAGTACGATGCATTGAAAGACAGGATAAACGAAAAACGAAGGACAAAAAACAAAAAGAAAAAGAAGTAACCGATATGTCATGAAAAAAATACGCAAGCAAATAAGATAATACAATCTAGGTAGAGACATATCATGGCCAATATTTATGATAAAAACAATTGAAATTATACATTTAGTTTTTAATATATTCAAAATTCAGCTCAAATCTTGATTCAAAGTTTATCAAATAATTTTATCATTAAAATAAACATAGATCAAAGTGGTAATGTGAAATAGATGAAATATTAAGATATAAAAATAAGTGTTTTAGATTTCATTTGATCAAAACTTGCAAACGTATGAGTAAAAAATTAAGAAAAGCAAAAACTAACATATACATAATTTTGAGGTTCTCAATATATAATTATTCTAGTTCGTTTAGTTTCATAAATTTTGTCTATATAACATGTGTCATATCGAAAGAGATATAAATTATTTTCACGCCTCTTGTGAATAGGTTCGTTTTTTTTTCTGCTTTCTATGAACGATTTCAATCAGATAAAGTATTGAAATATCATTTAATGATATAATTGGTATTCATTTTCAGACAAAAAATTAGGTTTTCGTTTTCAAAACAACAAAATATTCAGTAGCACTATTTGGTTTGATATCTTAATTTACTATCACAATATGTAAAATATTGAGCCCATAAAATACCATATCACGTCCATGTTATACCGAAAAGAACTTTATCTTTTGCCCAACAAAAAATATCAGTGCACTTGTCTTTTCTTCTAAAGTAAAACAAAAGTTCACATTCAGTGTCCCAATTTTAAATTTAGTTGTTGATTGAAATGTCTTCTAAAACGATCATTCATTTCAATGATTCTTATTTGCATTATACATGTTGTGCCATCGTACTTTGTCCTGTTCTATGGAATATCTTCGCACGTTTATGTCATAAATTTATACCGAAAAATACTTCAACATATAAACGTTATATAATATGTTATTTATTAATGATATGGATATTTTCATTTTCATCATATCGAGATTATTTAGTACGAAAAACAATACAAAATCAACCTAAATTAATATTATTAGAAGATTATTCTTATTTAATAGAATTTATTGCTATAGTAATATTTATTGTTGGACAAATATTTGTTTTATCATCGTTTTATAAATTAGGTATTACAGGAACATTTTTAGGTGATTATTGTGGAATACTTATGGATGCACCAGTAACAACATTTCCGTTTAATGTAGTCAATAATCCAATGTATACCGGATCAACATTATCATTTTTTGCTTTAGCATTATATTATTCTTCACCTGTTGGTATTCTACTTACAATAGAAGTTTATATAGCTTATAAAATTGCATTGCTATTCGAAGAACCATATACAAAATGGATTTACGAGCAGAAAAACAAATAAATTATTATTTAAGTTTTTATTTTGAGAAATGTTTTTTTTTAAACACATAAGATGATCAAATGTTCAAATAAATAAATGAAAGCTATATGAGATTGTTTCGATGGATAATTAAAGTTTTTATAAATATTTGTCTTATTTTGACTTTCATTGCAACTATTAGGTTATTAGTGGATATCTTATATAGATATAATTCTTTATGTTTTCATTACTCGATCTTCTGTTTAACTGTATGAAATTTCATCTAAGAAAAAGAAAATTATTCTTTTCACTATTATGATGTGTCAATCAGACATCGACTCGAGTTGGATTATAAAATTTTCCTAGTTCTCGACATAAAGTTATTTTAAATGGTTTTTAATAAAAATAGATTCTGTCATAAATCAATATACCATGCAACAAGTTTATGACTCTCATTATCGTTCAGTTATTCAGCGATTACTTATATATATCTTTCCTAGGTACTCATCAATAAAATTAATTTGACTATAATGTTGGTAGACACAGACATTTTATCCAAAATTAATTTAAAACATGCCAATCGTTTGAATTAATATACATAAAATTTGTAAATAGCTTAGTGTTAGAAAATTATATTTCAAATACAAGTTCCAAAAACTCGATAAAATCTTCCCATTAGATTTGAACACGATAAATTAAATGAAAGAATTAATGAAGAAAATAATAATCATTTTCTTAATCTAAGCTTTGATGATAATTTAATAGTATACAAGTCAATTTCAGTTCAAAACTCCATTGATATTATCCGGATTTGTTTGATGATTGTGTTTTTCGTGTTTATTTTAATGTGAGTCTCACTACCCATCGAGTACGAACATCATATTTATGCTTCGATGATTTAACTGTCTATGTCATTTTTTTTTATTAACTATTAACGAATGAAGTGTTTTATTAAAAAAAATCAATTGATTGCTAAAAAACTTATCTTTCACATAACTTCTTTTTTTAAATTAAACATCATTTCCTATGTTGAAATCGATAAATATATGATTTAAATGTTTCCATGAAAAATAAAAAACATATCTAAATGACTAGTTTGAATTGGATACCGTGCGGGGGAGGAGGATGCTTATATATGAATATAAAATGCAATCTAGAAAAGCATGTCAATCTACCGTGTAAACAAACAAACAAACGTACAAGTTCATGGTCCGTTTACATATATACTTTTGGAAAGCCTTGAAATCTAGAATTCATGTTTCGACATTTCGTTGACACCAGAAAAGGAGTTAGCTCAGTTCGGTTTCAAAAGAATTATGAACCGATTTTATTGCTGATCGATACTGATGTTAAATCTGAAAGTTGTATTTAATTATTGAATATTTTTTCTAATATTCAGATATCCGAGAGAAATGTGTTGTTATGCAGGTTTTTGTGCCAGTATCAACGAGAAAGGCGGTTTCTGTGAACATGTGAATTTCAAGATTTTAGATATATGATAATCAATAATTGTTGTCGCCAGTTAAACTTTTCGTTACAATCGAAATATTATGATAAATAATATTATTCATTACTTTTCAATAGAAATGTAAAGACAAGGTTTAAATACCCTTTTTTTTGTATTGTTATCATGAATAAACATTCAAGATGTGAGTAATGAAGTATATATGCAAAGTAAATTATGCGTTAAAAATTGAATAAAAGCTTCTATGAATAATATTATTATGTTAATCATAGTTACTACTTATTTTCATCATTATTTTGCTATCGCTATTTCTTATCTTTGCATTCGGATAAAACCTTCCTTTTCTCCATTCTTTTATTGTATCACTCAAATAGCTCTTCTATTAAATGCATCTATCGAGTTATTTACGATTCAAGAAAATATCTAGATCGATAACTGATACAGTTGATGATATTTATAATGTAGTTGCAGCTATAGCTTCGTGACTATGTCACAATACAAGTGTATTTTTGTTATTATACACTTATGTATTTCAAATATTATTGTTTTTTTTTTGTATGATTCAAAGTCGCGTCGCATAGCTTCAGATAATTTTTGAAAATAATTTAGAACATTAATCTATTATATTTTGTAAATAATCATATTATCTTTTTTTAGCATTATGGAAAAATTAGTTACGTAATAAATTTTATTATGTATTCTTAATCGATGTTCTATTACTTTAACTAACGTTAAAATACTTGTATGAAGTCAACTTAAAATTATATATATATATCGATTATTTATTATTTTTGTGTTATGATTGCACTCGCTTTCATTCTAATTATATGACATTTATCATAATACTTATCAAGTTCCTTGAGGCAAAGGATACACAATATTTGCTACTAATATCCATATTTAGTTATTACTATTTTGTATTTATCATATGAATTAATTATTTTTTATAACTACAGAAAAAGAAACTGTTAGCATAGTCCCTTCGGAATTAACATAAGACACACGATGTAGCTGTTGTTGCTAATCACAGAAATATTGTTTTATTCTATCCATCTTGGGACACATTTCTTCATCATTCTTTTATTTTATCCTCGAGCAACGCAATAAGAAAGTAGTCTATACATTATCATGAGACGTTATTGATATACGACCTTTGATCATATATAGATATGCATAAGATGATATCGGCGTGATCAGGACTACGATCAACACTCTTTGATTGAGAAGGATACCTTTAATGATCGTGTAAGACTTGCGTTAAATATCATATTCTCAAGACTTGTGTATTCTAAAAGTTTATGCGAATATTATTGAATAACAATCACTTCAATATTTGCTATTACAGTAGAATTCATCCTTTCTGTTCGTAAAGAATCGAATTGTCGAACGCATAAACATGCAGAATAGACGATATATTCGTGCATTAAAAAAGTAATGAATCTTTAATAGGAAAAACAGTAGAGGTCACACTTGTCATGCAAGGTGTCGCGAGTACATTGGCACAACTAGAAAATGATATGCCATTTTTCTCTAATTCATGTCTTATTAAATGCGAAATGAAAATCAGAACTTTTGTTTTTTACTGGGATCAAAAACCATGAGTCCCACTCATTGTTAATTGTATACCAAAACATCTGTTACAGTCTGTAAAGGAGGGAGAGTTCAAATTTTTAGATCGTATTTCACAAAAAGTAAATAATATTACTAACAGAAAGTGATATGTATAAGCGAATTGAAATATTTAAGTACACACTAGTGTGAAAAAATGAAAAAGTTTCTGAATAGCACATTTGATTATACTTGGTGTCTATGTTATACAGCAGTAGTTTTCAAACACTTTACTGAATTTTAAGTGAGATACACCATGTAAAGTTCAATTTCTGTTTAATTCAAAGAATAAATTTGTTTTACTCAATGAGAAAATTCGAATCATCTTTACAGCTTTGCATGAAAGCGAATAGTCAAGAATAACTTCTTAGGAGTTAAACTATAACTGAAAAGAATATTTTGAAAATATCTGGAGAAAAAGTGTCACTACACTTTTTTGGTATAGTTTTGAATATATTCGGAACAGTAAAAAGAAAGCTAGAGGATTTGAAATTGTTGTTACTAATATAATTTTTTGAACTCTATTTAATTTGAACGTTTGAATAAAATCAGAACAATCGTTCATGAGTTAAAAACCAAACAAGTTTCAAAATGTCAATATGCAAAATGAGTGCAAATATGAAGTTTTGAATACTCCCCTATCCGTTTTTCTCTGATAGAGAAATAAGAAAAGGTAAATATTTTTATATGAAAAATTTCTCTATTATTTAGTATATTGGTTTTCTATTCGAGTCTTTTCTAATGTTCAGGAACGATGATTTCGTGTCATTGTACATAAAAAAGAAAAAATGTCTATCATTATTGAATGTCGAGAGTGAGAAGTATTATTTGAACGGCAAGATACATAAAATAGTGAATCATAAGCTTCGATAGAATGATATCCAAGCTATAAAATGGTCTGCTTATTTTTCCTGTTCTATTTCTTTCTTTTCTCAGACTCATATCTCCCTATAAAATGCCATTTTTTCTAATTGTTGATGCTATAATGTAAGAACAATACAAGATAGTATCATGACATTTGCTTTGCATATAGGAAACTACAAGAAAAATAGAACTAGAAATATCACTTGAAAATCATTCGATCAGAACGAAATTTACAGAGTAAGTACTCGAAAATACCAATTGATAAATGCTAAAAAAAAAATTCCACCATTGTAATGCAAGCCATATTAAGTTCAATTCTTCTTTGATTACTTCTGGTTTCATATACTTATACAACAATAGTAACGAGATAATTGAAATAAGAATATGAATAAACTTCTTGTTAAAAACATTTCCTATAGGACTTGATATTATGTTGTATACCAACTTTAATAAGGAAATTTGTTCGAGAATTAAATCAACAAGTCATTGACTCATTAAAAAGTAATATGATTTGATAATAACATACAATCGTTATTGATCCGATCGAGAAAGAGATTAACGAACGAAAAAGTTCACTGATCACATAACCACTCGAATCATTATTAAACAGTCATTTTTTTTTTCTTGCCTATCATTTACTAATACAATGACCAATAATTCGAACAATGTCTGGCGTCTTTTTTGGACTTTAATACACGAATGGTTTTGTGCTACATTTATTCATCTTTATATTATTCATACAATTTTAGCTTTTCGTAATAATAATAATAATCAGAGAAATAATGAACGAGGTAAGTTGAATCGATATATAATTAAAACGATTGGGGAGACTCGAAATAATCAATGTATGTTAGATATTTTATGTAAAAATTCAAAAAAGGAACCATCAGCATTATTTCGATGATAAAACGAAGAAAATCACTAAATAATATGAATATAGTTTATTAGCAGATTGTTCAAACAATACATATGGTAAAGAATCATTATGAGTATTGTTCAGATTATGCAATAATATCCCATGGGTATCAATATTTTTGATCATCAAGAAACGATACACTTGATCAGTAAATTTATTATTAATACAACGTCACAAGAATTACATGTAAAGACAGTCATAGTTATTCTAAATAGCATGAGAACATTTTAAAAAAATCCAACGACATAAAATAATAGTGAATAGTAGAAAAGAGAAACACATTTTAAAGTAAAAATCATTATGACAAAATGTTGTCTGACTTTTTTTCTTTTTGGATGATCTCGATCTGTTTCCTTTCTCCTAATCGATGTATAAGCAGCTTAACGGATATTCGTGTATTGATTGCATCTAGACAAATATTTGGTTTGATACTTTAAAGACCGATTGCCGATATGAACAAACATCAATTTGTACTATTATGAAATCTATTGATTGATCATAAGATTCTACTGTGCACAACAGAGTTCTTTATTTATTTGATATTTTCTAAAATTTTGTATTGTTGCACTAGGATATTCGTTAATAGTACTCTGAGTCAATGAGGTTATTTTGATCAGATGACATTTTTTTTCGAGATAAGTAAACTTTCTACTACAAAGATACCATCAATTATGTCACAGGAATGTCTCTCGAGCAAGGAAGGATGACACCCAATTTTGAAAAAGTTTTCTTTTCTTTAGCGAAACCGAACTATACATGGATCACACATTCTCCCCTGCCCCCATATCGTGAACGCTAGGTTCTCAGCAATTGCTTTCACATCAGGTCCCAATTTTGACGATCTTGGAACATTTTTGATTAGTCACGATTACTAATTCTCTTTCACCCTATTCACAATAATAAATTTGATGATGAATTGTTTATTTATTTTTCTTGTTTTGGCCGATCGAAAGACATTTTCCCCATATTGAAATGATAATTAAACACTTTACTCTTCTTGACATTTACTCGTTCTGATATTTGCAATGGCTAGTCAATAAGAACATCGAACTGCTATTTTGATAATGATCTACTAATAAATATCGAACTTCTTTTACAAACATAATCAAGATGACACGTTGTTTTCGTCTTATGACTTTTTCAACAATAGTCAATAGTTAACCATTTGTCTATAAGAAAGATTAATGCGATATAAATAAGCATGGACTTATCGCAAAAATAGGTCACTTACGAACTTTTAGTTTAATTGATAATATAATTTTTATCGATATTGAAAGTTAAGTTCGATAAAAAATTATTCAATGTAGATTCAGATGCTAGTTAATAGCTATCTTAGAAAATTATATAATATGAACATTAATTTATTACATATGCGACCAGATACATTCCAGGGACAAAAACAATTATTTTAGTTAGTGCGCCAATGCGTTGGATGTTGACCTCATTTTCTCTTATTCTCTAGTTCTCTCATCGGAAAAGGACGAATGAGTATTTACTAGGGCATATTACGTTTCTCTCTTCTTTTCTTTAGTATATCCAATGATTACTGATGGTACTCATTGTTTATATGTGCACAAAGCGCAGCGGGCACATTTTTTTTCTATTTATCTGTACGTTCTGCATAGGTCGACGTATAGAGAAGAAAAGAGCGAGCATACGCATCTCACAAGTATCTTCCATAATACGTGCACACGTAAAATTCTCACTATTGTTATCATTAGTGAAAGAAGGAAACGTTTTTTTTGTTAACAGAAAAACGTGTGTATAAATAATGTCAGATTCAAATGAAGGTTCATGTATGTAAAGATTTGATCCGTCTAAGTTTTGTTTCTTTTGCTTTTGATTGATGGAAAAATAAATACCTTCTTTTTCTTTTCTTCTTAATAGCAATCAACGATGTTAATGTATCTGATGACACATTGGAACGACTAAGAAATATAACAAAATTATTTAGTGGAAAAACTAATGAAGATGATGAACATCAACAATTACAAAAAGTAGAAAAATTTGCACCAAGTGAAAAAATAAAAAATACATTTCAAAAGTCAGTAGTCCATTTTTCTTAAACGAATAAATGACGTATATATGTATTTCTAATTTGTTCCGTTCATAGACGAGTATTTTAATTAAAAAAAACTATTTATTTTCATCAATAGGTTCGAAGAAATAGGATTATCTAATGGACAAATTGAACAAGAAAATGATGAAGATGAAAGTCCATTATCAAATGGTATTATTCGATCAACAAGACAAAAGACAACACCAAAAGAGCATGTAAATTAACCAAATGATATTATGTCGTTCGTATTTTATTTATTCTAGATACCTTATCATGAAATGGCGGAAGTAAAAGATAAATTTGAAAAAGGTTTAATTGATGTCAATAAACCACGCATAGAAAAACGTTTGGATGTTCGCGTACAAAGTGGCTTAACATCATCAAAAAAGCAAGCATTTGAACAAGGAGAATTTGAACAAGAAATTGAATCATATATAAGTAAAACACCAATAGAAACAGATCTTGTTGCTGGTTTAGCATCATTAAAAAAACAAGTATTTGAACAACAACTAATTAATAACGAAACAAATATGATAAATAAAACATTTATTATCGAACGTGATGCATTAGTTGGTGTAGCAACAGAAAAAAAAGCTAAATTTGAAAACGGTCATATATCAGATACGCCGAGAACTTCAACATGTCCAGATGAAATAGCAAACGTTGTTGGAACAGGTCTTGCACAAGCTAAACTTTCAGAATTTTTATCAAAAATTGATGCTGACCAACAAACTCAACGTTTAGCTAATCGAAATATTGATATTGATGCAGAACAAGGTTTAGCAATAGCTCGACGTGATCAATTTGCTTCATTAGTCAATAGTGAATTTAAACCAACAGAAAAATATATTGATGTAACAGCTGGATCAACAAATATAATTAAAGAACAGTACATAGCTGATGCAAGTAAAACAACAACATCAAAAACAGAAATTCCAGCTGTTGATATTGAAAGTGGTTCAACTAAAAATCGAGCAATAGTATTTGAAAAACCGGATGAAACTGCAGTAAGTTTTTAGAAAAAAAAATTAAGTAACGTTTTCTTTACATTAATTATTATATATTTAAATTTAAATACTATTAACAAAAACTTGTCCTTATTCACATTAAAAAAATTTATTTATAAAGTTTAATAAAGATAAGTTGATAAATATATTTATTTTATAGGTTAAACGAACAGTAGATATTGAAAATGAACTTGTTGAACGTGGCGTAGCAAAAGAACGTGTTGCTATGTTTAAAAATTTAGAAAGTGGTGCATCTTCATTATCATCAACAACAACAGGCTCTTCTGGTGATACGAAAATACGTGTTGATGTAAGTTTGAAATTGTTTTTTTTTTTATTCTAGACTAATTTCATTTTAAAAAGTATTTCTATTAAAATATATAATTACATATTATATCCACAGGGTTTTCGATGGCACGTTAATATGTGCGAACCACTAAATGGTTCGATTTTGAGAAGAAAAAATCAATCGATCGTAGGTTTTCTTTACTTGATAGTGGGATTGTTCTGCCTCTTTTTCTTCTTTTTTATTTAAAATACTAACTTAAATGATATTATGTAAAATTAATTTGTATGTACATATATATAAATAATTTCTTTTCTTATTTTATTTTAGCGTGTCGAATTTTCTGACACGCTTATCACTATGAGTGTGAGATTGAAAATAAAATCGACAAGTATGGATAAAAGTATTGCTTCGGTCACCGATGATGAGGTATACTGAATATATTTCTATATTAATACCTTCACTATGTATGTATTTGATATGAATATGTATGTTCGATATACTGCTAAGCATACATGATGCTTAATTTTGTTTTTACTTGATTCTCAATTTTCATACGAGCTTTTCTTCTTTCTCCGCATCTGCCTTTCAATGCACTACTCCAATCCCGTAACTATTCATCTCGAATAAATTCAAAAGCATTGCTTTATCATAGGCTAATACCTTTTGACAAGACACATAACATGTGTATCTTCCCGATACCATCGATAAATGATTGTTATTTTTAAATAACAATGAAAACAGCATGAATATTACGAACCATTTTCTTTCTCTGCTATTCTTTAATAACGACTATTTATTTATATATTGTATAAGTAATATTGTTCATGGATTGACTAAACATTTAGAGCGAATTGAGTATTTATTCATTGATGCGAATGATAGATATTTTATAATTAGTTTACTTTTTTCTGTATGTTTAAATCAAAACTCAGGAAAACCACAAGACAGAGAAAAAAGAATGAATAGAAAAATAAATCCTGTAAGCCCATGCGCCCTATGTATATATATATATTAGACAGATTCTATGATTGATGAAGTTAACTTTAACAGTTACTGAATAATCGATGTTCATTTTACATATTCTATTCGATTAGTGAACTAGTAGTTGGATAGAGAAAAAGAATAGGAGTTACGTAAAAGAAAAGACTAAAAAAATGACCTTCAATCGTTTAGTGGGTCGAGTGCATGTAAGCGTTCATTCATATATTTTTTTCTCTTTCCACTTAGCAAAAAAAAAAGAACCAGCAAAAAGATATTTATCATCCGTTCTCTGTCATTTGTAAGAAAGAAAAGTGATAACATCGACAAGTGATATTCAATTGAACAACATATACATACATAAAAGTCGAAAGAGAAGAAGAAAAGTATGCACATGTCATACATAAAAATTGTAAGTAGTCAATTGAGTTTTGTTTGCTCAGAAAAATAGACATATAATCATTTTTTTTCTTTCTTCTGATTATACTTTTTTTTTCTAATACTTTTCTATAACTAATATATATTTTACTAACTATAAATAAAAGATATTTCACTAATTCAGATCGATTTTTTTTTTCAATTTTCTGTTATATAATCGTCCATTTTATTTTTCGTTACATAAAATAGGAGAACGGACACGTCGTACGTGAAAGTGATAAAAATGAAGAAATTTATTTTGAAAAAGGTCAAACAAAACAACTTGTTGAACAATGGAAAACAAAACAAATTTCACCGGAACGAGATGGATCTGATGGACATAGTAAGCATGATGCTGAAATTGTTCAACAAGGTAGTAAAAAAAAATTCTCATAGTTATAAAAGAAATTTTTCTATTTCTAAACTTAGGCAAAGCAAAAAATCTTGTTCAAATGTGGAAAACAATAGATAAAGAAAATACACCACCACCTGAACGACGTGGACCACGTCCTATTACACCACCAGGAGATAATGAACGACGTATATTACCTTCTGAAGATGTAAGTTGATCGATTTAAGATAAATAAAAGATCAAAATTCTTGACATATATATTTTACTATTGAAATAATACATCATCATAATATTAATATTCATAAACTTTCATTTTTTTTTTCAGAATGAAATTAATTCTCAAAATTCAAACTATATAGATGATAAAGCAAATATTGAATTAGGTCATGCAAAAGCTGCTCGTGAAAGGTATACGTTTGTTTATATTTACAGATTTTTGTTTTCTTTCGAATCCTATTGCACATCATACTGTAATGAAGATAAACATGTTGATATTGAGAATTTTAAGTCTATTACTTGTGATTTATGAAAAATAGATATGAGTAATGATTGTATTTTCTAGATTCTTACAAAATGCTGAACAAACTAATGCAATAGATAAAAGAAAAACACTTAAACAATTTACACCACCACCTGAATCATTTGATGTTAATCGAAGGTAAATTTAATTGAATAAGTGATATTTCATTTTTTTTAATTAAATAACAAAACACAAAAATATCAAATTTAGAAAATCAATAACTCCTCCATATGATGGTATTAATATAAGCGAACAATATGCAAATAATGAAGAGATTATGTCAATTAAAGGACAAGCAAAATCATTAAAAAATCGTTTTATTGAATTTGAACAAGATGCACGTAAAGTTGAAACAGCTTCATCAAAAATAAAATATGTACCAAAACGTTTTGTGGTATGTCTATTTGTCTTTTGATACATCATCTATAGATTTTATAGTATGTGAAATTCAAATACATATAAATTAATCTATTAATTAATTAAAAAGAATTTCTTGAAAGTACTATGTTAAGTAGTATGATACTATAATTATAATGTGATAATATATAGAAAGTTTATAAACATTCTCGAATTAGTTGTTTTTTTGTAAAGGTTAATGTACATATGTTGTTGTCTCTTAATATCTTATATCATATCCTTTTTATAGATATTACAACCGAAGCAGAATAAACATGTGTAAAGTTATCCTGCTTTGCACTTAAAGTTCGACAGTTACAAAAATTATCCGATATAGCGGTTCTGATTATTAAAAGTGAAAAGAAAAACGACTTCAATCAGGTTACTAAAATATCTCATAGAACGGAAACGATTAAGTCATCAGATAGATATGAAATTGTTAAATATATATTTGGAGAAATTTTCATATTGAATTGATGAGATTTAAGACGCCTCATATTTCAGTACTTAAACGAAACAATATTATGCATATATACTGAAATCTTTAATTACAAGAATAAAACAATTGAAGATTTCTCAACATGTATATAAGAGTTTTTTTATTTATCAAATGATTTAACGGTGTCGGATACAAGAAAATTAAAAAAGTTAGTTCCAGTTAGGTTCAAGTTTTTCATCAGCAGCGCAGGAAATATTTCAAAAATACTATCACGATAGCGGTAGATTCTACTTTAGGGAGATTGTAAAGTTGCATGAGTCTGCATATGATTTTAGTATATAGAAGTTCAAGAGTGATAATCGTGCTGAAATTCAAATGCCATATTTATAGTCATGATAAAATGCCTATGATACATATCAACATTTAAATTTGAAAAACAGAAAAGTTTGTTGATTTATAGACAATTAACTATGTTCTATAATCTAAACAAATCAATGACAATTTTAGCAAAATGTTTATTAGTCCGGAAAATCGCTTTTCTAGAAAGTCAGTATTCAAAGACTTAAGAGGATTTCTCGCGATCGTATTTTGAATGAGCATGGTGAATAACTCATAATTCAGTATTGAGTTTTTTCTACCGTATATGTATTTTTCTCTTATAAAGCGAAACTATGTGGTCGTGTTGTTTTGTTTGAGATAGTCTGTAGAAATGTATAAAAGCTTTTTTATGCATAGAAACTATACATGTTCTTCAAAAGGAAATAAGAATTAGAATTTGACCATTTGATAGATATTTGTTTGGGTCAAGACATCCAAGATGTAATTTTATTTTTTCAGAATACGCCTGCACCTAAGCAATTCAATGCTGAATCAAATGCTGATTCGACAAAATGTTTTGGTTGTCATAAAACAGTTTATGCAATGGAAAAAGTAAAAAGAAAATATTTAATTTTCATTCAATATTCTAATAAATAATTTTATTTATAGATCGAAGCAGATAGAAAAGTTTATCATAAATCATGCTTTAAATGTACGCATTGTAAATCAATATTAAAGTAAGTATTTAAATAGAATAATCTATATGTTTTGTATTATTTTAGAAAAAAAATAAAAAAATAAAAATTCAATTCATCAATAACTAATCGTAGGCTTTTGTTTTTTTCTGCCCCTTTTGCTGTGTGACTCAAGAGCATGTTATTGGGATTTTTGAATGTTGAAAAATTCGTTTATTTACATTTTATTTTTGAATTCTTTTATAGACTTGGTAATTATACAGCAAACGATGGACAGATTTATTGTAAACCTCATTTTCTTCAATTATTTGCTATGAAAGGAAATTATTCAATGGGTTTTGGTCACAGTGATTACAAGACACGATGGTTGCCATCCAATTCCCCTAATGATATATCAAATCCATAAGAATCAACGTCATTTCAGGAAAGTTGAATCTTTTGTTTTTCTTTGCTGTTTTCTTTTGTAATTTTTTTCGTTTCCCTTAATTATTACAGACAAACAGCAACATATTCGTGTCATTTGAAATCTTTTTTTTTTTCTTATTGTTGTATCTTCAGGTTTTTTTTTCAAACGTTTGCGAAAATTAAATCCATATATTATTCTTAATCGTATGTGTGCTATTGTCTGATGTTTGTTGTCTTGTAATAGAAATAAAATAATTCATTATAGCTATGTTTTGTTTTAAATAGCGAAAAACAATGCTGTTGTCCAATAAAAGATATCAGAAGCAGCAGTTCACGTACGATTGGTATCAAAAGGAAAAATATTTCTATCTTTCAGCTACCTTACAATATAGAGTACTACCTAGCGGCGGATTCATTATCTCAGTATTTGTTCTACAATTAATATTGGCTGTAGTTCTGGACAGACGACTAGTTTGAGGCAAAGTTCTTGCGTTCTTTATACACACTAGCTAATAGCACGAGCAGGTATATGTCACAATGTAGTAAGCATATTATCGGACGTGTGATTCAAGATAAGCAGCCGTTAATGACTTGTCCAGGATCCTTCCATGGCTGGTCGTACTGGAGTTTAAATACAGTTCCGAGTGGATATGTGTCGAACAATGTAATCACGCAGCCATGAAAGCCTTGATTGTTTCTACCAACGAATCCGGACGTTGTGTTTCAGCTTATTCAAGACTCAACCATTTCTAAAAGTTTCCCACTGGAATTGGATACTTTATCAATAGTCTTTTGATACGAAAGGATAAATCGAGAGGTATAGAGAATAAATACCATCTTTAATATACTCGGTCTCATAATATAAAAATCTGAAATAATAAATTCAACATTAAAAGTGTTGGAATCTAATCAATATGAATCTATTTTGACCAGATAATATATCTGTGATGATTAATTATATCTCTTGATAAGAATTATCATAAGAAATTAGTTGATATTATTTAAAGCAAGTATAAATCGTTATTATATAGGATAGATTCTAAATAGCTCTGAGATAAAAAAAAAAAGATGAAACACTTTCGCATCGGTTCAATCAAATGAGCTGCTCTTTTGGTTAATGGTAGAAGTTTATTCAAAGTATTTTCTTTTGTATACAGTAAGCTAAGTAAATATTACTATTAAATATTATTGTTGATATCATGAAAATAATTTAATCTGTTATCAAGTAAGGAAAATAAATACATAACGTTGCACAGATAATTTACAGTTGTCATCAAAGAGAATAAGAAGAACAGGCTAAACAAACATTATGAATGACATTATATTGCTGCACATAGAACAACTTTTCAGAGCCAATTTGCTTAAAAGTCAACTGTTACAATTTTCAAACATGGAACATTAATTTTTGAAAGAAATTTTTTTTTTTTATGTATAAAGGACTGCAATTGTACGTTTTACCTATGTAGAACAAATTTCAGCATTTAAACTCACTAAATAGTTTTGAAAATTTGCTCTATAATATGCATCAGTACATACGTATCATTCATTAAGTTCGTTGTGACCTCTTCTTGTTATTGTTCTCTTGGACGACAGCTGAAAATTATCTTTGAAGCATTACATATTTATTTTTCTTACTTGATAACGGATGACATTATGTTCATGATACCAATAATTATACTTAATAGTAGTATTTGTTTATATTATCCGTATGAAAAAAAAACTTGGAATAAGCTTTTACTACTAACCAACAAAACAATCGCATTCAAGAGAATTGAAGTAGAAATATTTCAATTTTTTTATTGTTGTACTATTTATGATCCACCATGCATTATATATGATTACGATCAATTGATGAATATTTCAGATCATAGAGACAACAGAAAAAGTAGTATTATTGAATATCACAGTTGAAAATAAAACTTTTTTAATTCTTCTTTTTCTTTGCTGTTGGCATTAAAGAATATTGGACGAATATATTCATTTCGAAAATTTTAGAATTGATATTTTGTTTGTAAAGATGTCACTGGATAACTAGTAGTTTGAAAGATCTTTGCAATACCTTAGAAATAGATATAGAATGCTGATGTTCAATATTTTTTAACCGGAATTTGCTCAATAGAAATACTTTTGAATTGAATCCAATGGGTTTGACTGATCTGTAACTATCCTATCAAGTTTCATAGCCTCTACTTCAGTTCTCTTTCATCCGTCAAAAGAACCTAATAAATGTCGAAAACTACCAATGGATGTGACTATATAAAAGAAACTTCTGAAATTTTGGTACATTTTGAAAGAAAAAGACATCTTTTCAATGTACAATCTTTGATCAATATATATCGTCATAAATATCTGCGGCTGTTTCTTACACGGAAAGGCTTCCTGATGGGGATACGGAATTTCTTCATAAAAGAAAGTGTATTGCTTTGTCTAGTTGAATATTCTGATCAAAAATATAGAAAGATTAAGTGATGAATTGGATTTCGTGAAAAAATTATAGGCAAAATATTTTTTGATTAGTTCTCATGTATTTAATTAGATAATCAAATACTATTTTATAAAGAAAGAGTAGTTCTACAAATTGACTGATGTTACTCTTTTTCTTCAGACGATTGTAATCCATAGAAATACTCTCTAACGACTGAGTTCGATGGGCTGAAATATTGTCCGAAAGTGGCACAAAGCTGAAAAATTATTTTTCGAAATCAAGTCTGTGAAACAGTTTTTTTTTGAAGAAGTCAAACATATAGAAAGTAAAGGGTGGCTAAAAGTATTTTTCCAGCGGATGGTTAATGCTATAATTTCAAATAACATCAATAACAAATTTTATACCAAATTAAAGCACGTCGAAAATGGGATTTATCAATACTAAATAGGAAAGATTATGGTAACTTTTCAGTGTTGAATTGAGGAAATCCCTAAAATCTTACGCCATATCAACAGTGAACAAAATCTTTCCATGAAAAAGTTCAAACTATATCTCACATAAAATGATGAATATAGAAAAGTAATGTATTTTTTATAGCTTAATGAATATTATCAATAATCATTATGACGATCATCAGTGTTTCTATTGTAGGAAGACAAGAATGATACGAGCATAAAATAAGTCCAAGTAGATCGGTATTCGTTTCCATCTTGGTCAAAACAAATGAAATATTCTTCTTTTTAGAATTTCTTAATCAAAACAATTGTGTTCTGTCTCTGAAAACAATTTTCTTCAGCTTTATTTTTGATCATTGTTCCAATATTTCCACATCAGATATCCAGTAATTTGTGATATTTTTCGTTTTATATGAGATCTCATTTGAACTAACTCATGAAAGGAATTTTCTCTGCTGATATGGCGTATAATTTTACGAATTTCCTGAATTCGACGATGAAAAGTTACCATAATCCTTGCTATTTAGTATTGATAAATGTCATTTTCGACATTCTTTAATTTGGTATAAAATTTGTTATTGATACTAATTGAAATGACAGCATTATTCTCCTGAAAAAATATTTTTACCCACCTTCTATTCAAAGAGAAGGGAGCATTTTCATCTAGACTTTACGAGATAACTTTTAATATACGGCAATATGATTGTTTAAACGAAACAAACACACAGCAATAAAGAGTTACGAACCAAGAATAACTATTACAATTGACCTGAAGCTGACTTTATTGTGTCAGACTGAAGAAGAGGTTACATGAAAATGTGGGTTGCTGTGAGCGACAAGCAGAAACATGATCGATCGAATAATTATGATGAGACTTAGACGAAAATTTCATTTTAAAAGCACAGAAACATCTTCCTGTTTCAGAAAAGGATCAACGATTCCATAGGATGAGCATTACCTGTATATTAACATCTATTGAGTCTCAATCGGAAGAGTGCCAAACAAAAAACACAATAAACTCTCTGCTGCCTACGAGAATATTTATTGTTTCAGAGAATACGAAAAACGAGAATTTCAGGATGCTTCAAGTATTAAAAAAAGATTCTCATACAATAATTTTTTGATGACCACGAGTGAGTTATTAGAAATGAATCGGTCAGAAGAGAGACCATGAGAACTAGCATCGCATCCTTGTGAGTTGAATTCCTATTATACTACCTAAAATATCGACTTCATTCCTTTAAATTCACTAATAGTTTATTTCATTGAGTAAAAACAGTTGGTAGCCAACATGTTTATAAGAAGTGTATTTCTATAGGTTTATTTAGTACTACTTAAATGTCCTGAACAAAAAAGAAATGAAAGAATCGCTTTAAATATATACCCTTATCATAGGCGAAATTAAGCAGTTGGGAATGACGATCCAAAAGGTTACTGATGGTGTATTACGAACTGTCTCTTAAGGTTCACATTAGAAAATCTCAATAGAAAGATTTGGTCTTTTTTATAAAATGGTTGTCTCTAACAATATTATAAGCAGTTCTTTTGTATGACCATGTGTGTTTGGCGATAGTTTGTAAAACAGGATTCAGCAAATGGTGAGAGATGATGAGTAGATCGAATTAAGCCAAGGATTTATAGCAAGTTGTGGCGACAAGCGTTGCTTGTTATCGATTAAGAAATATTTATATCAAGATTTAACTATTCATCACTTATGCTGACTTAGATATTTATTATGTTAAAAAAAATACCTCTCTTGTTCTTATTAGGAACACCTTTTCTTAATAAGAGTAGACTATGTAAAATACATAGAAAATCAATTTTTATTAGTTAGTGAATTTTTTTTCATGTCTGAGCTTGGAAATCTTACTTGTGCATGCTTCATAAAAATGTTCTCTGAATGATGATTTATAAATTTTCAGGCAAACAGAGGTCTGCTTTTTTATCAATGGGATAAATTTGAAATTGCTGAAGTACAGTTACATAATATGTCAGTTGAACGATGAAAACTTGGCGATGAATTCGTATAAATTGAAAATATGAAATTTCGCAGCGTCTCTACAACTTTTCTTTTTAGTTTGAGCTGCTTTTGCTATAAAGAAAATCTCACAAAAAATTAAATAAAATGTCGCAAACAATTGTATGTTCGAGAATATTGATTCAAGAGGATACTTGCAATTGAAAACCAAATACATTTGTTTTTAATAGAATAAACATATTATAGAAAAGAAGAAGCTTATTACTGTTGTCCAATTCGTTTTCATTTATTTGGTCTCATATATTTTAAATAATGAGGATTAAGTATGTGATACCACAATTCGTAAACACTTCTATACGTAATGAATGTGCATATGTTTAGAAAATAAAAACAAAAAGAATTACTATTCTGAAAGTGATAAACTATACAATGTTCCTACCATTTATAAAGATAAGACGTAAATAAAAGAGTTCTGTTCAATCGAAATAAAGCAGCAGAAAGAAATCTGATTAGAAAAGAGAAACAACAAAAACATAATAATAGTTGTTGAGTACAAAATTACCCATTTGAACGTAGATATCTGTTGGTGTATTATTGATACATTGTCATTGTTATAGGTTTAAAGGAATAAAATAGTTTTATTCTGATCAAAAGCTTTATTGTTAGAAGACGGTGTCCTAAGAGCTATAGGCGTGGCTAATTTTTATTCTAATGAGTAGAATATTGTTTTTTTTTGTTAAAGTACATGAATAATATCGAAAGCTAGAATTGCAACTACATTAACATTTTAAATCATTTGATATTTCTAACTTTTATTTATATTTCTTGATTCTCGTTTTCTTTATCTCAAACAGCATCTCTTAGATATGTTCTTATTAGTTTGTTTAATTTGATTTAATGATGAGATCGGAGAATAGGTTAGAAATTTATTGCAAAATTAGAGTCATCAAAAAAGTAACTTCTTTGTAAAAATATTGCTTATACTTTGTATTAATAGATACACCGAAATTATTCAACTTATTCAAGAAAAGGTCACAACGATTTAATAAATCTGCATATCAATCGACATATGAATTGAATAATCGAAATTTATAGAAAAATATATTGATACATAAGAGTACTATCCAACATCAGCAGAAAAACGTAATAATCGAGAAAAATCGAAAGAGCTTGACAACGATGTACGCAATTTCAGTCAAGTTGATTCTAAGAATGTAGATTGAACAATTTCACCAAGTATATATAACTTTCAGGATGAATTTTTCGTACTTTTCATACACCAATATATCAATACTTGAGTAAATGATTTTATTAGCTTAAAAAATGTGTTCAAAATTTTTTAAACAACTATAAATAAATAATTCATTACTAGATACCATATTTTATATCAATATAATAAAGAAAACAAAATCTCGTTTGCTTTGAATCACTGGAAATGTATAGATCATCAATCACAGAACATTTTTATGAAACATGCACAAACAAGATTTCCAAATTGAGTCATAGAAAAAGTTCATTGACTGATAAAAGTTGATTTTCTATGTATTCTACATAGTCTATTCTTATTATGAAAAAGTGTTCCTAATAAGAAGAAAAAAGGCATTTTTTTAACAAAGTTAATATCTAAGTCAGCATGAGTGATAAAAAGTCGGGCATCGACATAAATATTTCTTAATTGATAATGAAAATATTGTTTGTTCAAGAGGTATTTTGAAGTTGTAGTTATGAAATCAGCTGATTTAGTGATTTAAAAATAATTTTTCTCTTACTATTCTTATTAGGAACAGTGCTCCTAATAAAAATAAATTCGATTGTTCGCATTTTCATTTTTTGAAGATAATTGAATAGTTTTTGCACCATTCGATGCAGCAAAGATTTTTCTACTCAAAAGTATAAAATTTTTTTAGTATAAATTAAAACTTATCACACCTCTGAAATAGCTGTTGTTATTAACAACATTGACTGTAAAAATATTCACATGGGGTTACTGTAGTATTTTCTTTTTCTTTTTCTTTTTCTTTTTCTGTTTGTTCTTTGCGCACAGAGTCGATAATAAATTTATTTACTCTAACAAAAATTGTCCAAAGAAAATTTTTATTTTGCTTTGTCATGATGATGAAAGCTATAATAACTACTGACGTACTTCTGCTCTGTATTTCATCTATTCTATAAGGCTATTAACATTTTCAGAAGGTTGGCGGAATGTCTTTTTGACTTCATATCGTTAGGTGAACATTTTCTTTATGTTACTTGTTATATTGTCATTGTTAATGTAGAAAAAAAGAACGACTGGAAAATGGAAGTAGAAAATAGAGGCGTACTCTTCTGAGAATGATGATAAAGTAATAATTATTCACGGCACTTAAGTTGAGTGAACAAAATAATAGAATTCTACTTAGTAGAGTGAGCAACAATTAAATAGTGAACTAGTGTTCTGTTTTTCAGATCGATATCAAGGAAAAATGTCGACAACTACCACAGATGCAGTAATAGTTACATTAGAACAAGTTCATGGCACTGTTATGATACTCGCCTGGATCGTTTTCGCTTCGGCTGGAATTTTGTTTGCACGATATGGTCGTCGCATACGTTTTGGTGATACAAGCAAGTTATTTGGTGCAGATATCTGGTTTCAAATGCATCGATCCATTGTTATACTGGCTGCTATTACAATATTAGTCGGTCTTATAATCATTCTTGCTAAAGGCGAAAATGAATCGGTCCAGCGCAACAGAGATGAGCAACGTGTAAAAGCTCACTCAGCTTTGGGCTTCATCGTTATAGGTTGTACTCTGTTACAAGTTGTGATGGGATTATTTCGTTGTGGTCCTCAGAGTGCCCATAGGTTTATATTTAATTGGATTCATCGAACTGTTGGCATTCTAGCTTTTATACTTTCGATACCCACTCTCTTTTTGATTACATCCGTTCTTAAAACCTATTTGACTGGTCTTATGATCATTCTATCACTTTGGGCTGGTTGGATTGCTATCATTGTTATTGTTCTTGAAATTATTCAATATCGAAGTCGATCAAACTCATCCACAATAGGAACCAAAATGGAAAACGGTAAAGATGGACAAGAACTCAATGACGGAAAATTGGAACGAGTTCCAAGCGGATCGAAAAATATGAAGCCAGAACCAAGAAATTACAATAACTTGACATTGTCTTTATTTATTTTAAATTTAATTGTTGCTATTGGTCTTGCCATTCCACTCATTGTTCTCATATGGCAGCAGTAGTGATGTTATAATTTGAATAAAAGATTTTCTCGTCAGTACTGTAATTGTAAAAAAATTAAAGCAATATGAACGCAGTGTGAAAGAAGGGTGTGGGTGTGTGTAAAGAGAAGACTCAGACTCAGACCCATACTCATGTCCTCTAAGTGACGTAAGTGTTAGCTGTTGCGGGGCATTTCAATATTGATTCGAATAATGCAACTAATATATTTCTTATGAATGACGAAAATAGTCGCATCTTACTTCCGTAAAACCGTTTGTAAATCATTTGCTTTTTTTCACTGTCTACTCTCAGTTATCTCTTTCGTTGTGTGTGTGAAGGCAGTTTTCAGGATGCAGTGTGGATGTGGCTGAGTGAATAGGTGTGGGCAAAGATAATACCCAGATCAACGCTCAAGCCAACACCTACAACCACGCTCGCACCTAGTTACATTTGCTCTTATTTTGTCTTACCCACGGAAAAATTCTTCCGAAAATACCGCGGTGACAACCGAGAAAACCGCGGTCCGAGCTGAGTTTTTGCAGGTCTAACCACGGTTTTCACGGTTCTCATCGCGGTATTTGCAAACCGCGGTTTTCGCCGATTTAAAAAACCGCATAGAAGGTCTGACTTTCGCGGTTTATGAAACCGCGGTTTTTTCTTGAAAAATTTTTCCATGGGTATACCAGTAATTATTAGAATGAAGATAAAATAGAAAATACATGACTCATGGTGCGAAATGAAGTCAAAAATCATTTCATGACAAACATCGACTCGTTTCATCTTACGCTATGATATATTTCGTTCAGCGAAAAGCTATTTTGTTATGTTTGAGCCGATTGTGATAATATTCGTTTCTAATCATAATGTTTGTTTTGATTTCATCTATGTTGAACTGATTTGTATGACAGCTAATTGTTATAGAGATAAGATAAGCGTAATTATATTTTCTAAACTAAATTCACAGATAATTACATTCTAAAACTTGATGTAATCGAGAGTAAAAATATAGAAAAGACTTTTTATGATCGCAAGTTTTAATATATAATAAATAATCATTATAGTTTGAAACTTCAAAAATATTAACGTCTATTACACTAAGAAGAAATCAACAAAATAATCTCTATCCTACATTGCTAAGTTTTTCAGTAGAAAACTTTCAAAAAAATGATGAAAAACTTTTCCACGAAATAAATACAGCCACTAAGTAACATCTCAGGATAGTCTGCACAAGCTTGGTTTGGTGCACCTTATGCTTGTGCAGTCTGATTTGTGTGAATTCAGATGCACATTAAGAATATCATAGTATTCGGCTTGTCCGGCTAACGGCGACCCAGCGTGGCCAAAGTTGAAGTTCAAATTTTTCGAATTTAAACATGATCAGTTTGTAGAGTATATATAACTGTATAAGAATATAAGTCTTGTTTTTCCATTCGGCCTATTTGGAAAAAGAACGAGGGATAGGAACATAAGGTATGACTCGACTTTATTATTGTGTGTTTTAACAGTGCAAAGGAAATGGTTCTCATGAGATATTCTAAAANATATAAGACATTCCAAGACAATTATGTTTTCTAATCGATGAGTATCGAATACCGGGCCAAATGGGTCCCGATAGTGATTTACGATGATTTTTGCCTCTGTGAAAATCTAGTTTACTTGGGTGAACCACCGAGATTTCTCCACTATAAATATAATTCAAAGAGCTCTTTCAAATAAAACTGTTTTTGGCTTGAAATTCAGAATTAAAGAAAACGTAAAAAAAACACTGTAAATCACTATAGGAATCAATTGGGCCTGGTATTTGATACTTATCGATTAGAAAACATAATTGTTTTGGAATGTCTTATATGGCTACTTTTCATTTGCGATCCTAAGTAAAATGAAATTTTAAAATATTATTAAAACTTTAAACTCCAGTCAGAATGAAAGTTAAGAATTTAAACTATTTGTTTTTCGAAAACTACAAAAACTTAATTAATTTTAATTTCATGTTTTAATTGATAAATACTCATATTTAACAATTTTCATTTTCAAATTCGAATCGTCTTTAGTTTAGGAAGATATAGAGTTCGCTAGTGCTCTCAATATAATTTCTATATTTAGTTTAGGAAGATGTAGAGTTCGCTCTTGTTTTCTATTCAATCTCTACATTTTAGTTTAAAAAGATGTAGAGTTCACTAGTGCTTTGAATACAATTTCTACATTTCACTTTAGGAAGATGTAGAGTTTGCTAGAAAATCTAGCATAAATCTAACTGAATGTAAAAAAGATTGAGAAGTGTCGCGTATTGTCTGTTCGAGGCTAAGCGAATGTGGTCTGAAGGTGTCACTTCTCATTTTGAAAGATTAGTGTAAGAACATGACAGCAAAATAAAAATAGTTTCACATTTCAAGGTATTTGCTTCAGAAAGCTTTATCAGCTCAGGATTAATTATGAATTTTGATGCTTCACCAAAAACAAGATTTATAAGTGATATGTAGTGTCGAATAAATTGTTTTAAAAAATGACAATGAAATCTTGTCGCAATTTAAACCAGATCACTGAAGTAGGTTGATCGCGTGAGATTTTTTTATAAAACCTTTTTTGGAACGTAGCAAGGTCATAGATTTAGTTTAAGTACTATGAATCTTAATCTTAATCATGAATTCTTTTAGAAAGGTATACTTAATTCTCATATTGAAAAACGAACCCTAATATAGATCGAGCAAGGGGTTAAAAAAAAGAAATTTTTGATGAAGATCGAAGGGAGACTTTGAATGGTTTCTCTGATGTTCCACAAACATGATTCAATATCCATTCAAAGTGTGATCTTGGTGGACGGCTGTTTCAGGAGAACTCGAATACCAACACCTAAATCTTGTCCCGTTTACATTTTTGCCACAATTTTCGTTGTTGAATAATTATATTTTTGGGTCCCAATTAGTTTCTTTTCAATGGACTGTTGATCTTATGTTAGGATAGAAACTACATCGAGTTCCAATACAAAAACAGGCTTATGACGTTCATATTGGTAATTCGATCTAATGAACTCTAAATATGAAACTTAATTTAGAAAAAGAAGAGCACGACGTAGTTTAGCACACTCTACTAATAAGAGCTGAATACATCGAAACTCTGCAAGCATATGTCAAGCGAACTCTACATCTTCCTAAACTACAGTATAGAAATTGTATTGAAAGCACTAGCGAACTCTACATGTTCCTAAACTAAATATAAAATTGTATTAAAAGCACTAGCGAGCTCTACATCTCCCTAAAAAAATAGAAAGAAGGTAGAAAGAAGAGCGAATTCTACAAATTTTAATTCTTCACACAAAATGATTGTTGAAATTCATTTCAGTAAAAAGATATTAAATAATAAAAGCAAACGACTTTAATTTTTGGTGATCTTTTCAAGAAATGAGTTTTAAAGAATTAAAAATCGAAAATTTGACACTTTTAATCGCTTTTAATCTGAAAAATTCAAATTAATTCGAAAATGCAGTATAATTTAATCTAATAAACTTTGAATTTTCGATTGTATGTTCGCAAATGAGAGGATACCNAACAGAGAACGGAAGAAAAATATTTATAAGAGCAGCAGTCTATAAAAATATATGTAATTTTAGCACTCTTATCGGAGTGTCAGAGTTATATAACGTTTGACACCAAGAAAGAAAAATAGTAGTTTTTCTTTCATAAATTGTGTAAGAATATTAGCGGTTTTTCCCTCTTTTTTTAAGTTTTAGACGCAGAAAACTCACTCAAAACCTCGCTTAGAACCTTGAAAAATTGTTTTCTGTAGGTTTGACGACGTGTTCTTTCATTTGGACAGGTCAAGAAAATTTTTTAGTGAAAATAGTTTTTCGATTGAAAAACCAAGCTCTTTAAAAAATGGGTCTTTAAATCGAAAGCGGGCAAAAACCATTGTGGTATTCGGAATCAGCACGTTCGATTACCTATTGTCAACTGAGTTTCAGTTCAAAAGCGAGGAGACAGTTGGTGGCCTTCCCTCGTTAGATGGTTTCGTTAGTCTGCTCCAACATGCCCTCTGACTTTGGCATATTTATGTATAGTTTGACTCGGCCCATTGTCTCAGCCAAAATTTGAATAATGGTCAATTGATCACAATATTGAATATTGATAGCGCTGCTCACTAATTTTTCTCTACCAAGCAGTTTGCCAGTGCTGTAACATTGATCAAAATTGAATGCATCTTTTCATTGAACACTGTCTGGAGTGTTGGACCAGTATCAGCACAAGTTCGTTCGGATGACTTATGCATTGAAGGGTGTGCGTGAAATAACAACCCTTATCCATTCACATAAATGGATTATTCACTGTTTCTAAGACATAGTGTTTCAGTCTATGAAACATGTCTTTTGCTAACTGCCCAAACGCTTTACTTTTGTGGAACTCATGAAAACTTTTCAAAAAAAAAAGGTAACAGTGAATGGAAATTTAAATCAAAGCTTTAGCGGCTCTGCTATATCCGAGCGATATTAATAGCAAAGCGTCGAAGATTCAAGCACATTCAAAAGGCTTTCTTGAAATTTAAATGTCTGAAATACTTTTTTTAAATATTCTAAATGACGCAGTTTCTGACTTTTTTACAGATCAATGATTATATGATAGATATCAAGGATGATATTTTGATTTTCCATAACTGCCATATGACGAACGCAAAAGAATGAACTGATTAAGTTCTAACGTTCGCGAATAATCAATGTCAGTCTTTCTGAGCTCATCGAGATGCATAATAAATCGTTAAGATTTATTATAGATATAAAGAATGTGTACAACAGGTTATGTAATCATCAAATCAACGATTAGACTAACAATAATAAATTATGGAAATTAAATAATATAATAGAAAAGAAAACAAAATTTCTGTTCAAAATGTAGAAATAAAAAAGACAGCGTTTGCTGACAATCGATATTGTTGGAAAAGAATCATGATCTTTTGGAGTTTCTACACTTTGCATATTTTGTACTAGTATAATGAAGCTAAACAAGATATTTGAGTTCCATATTTTAGTCTCCAAGGGTTTACGATAAAAAGCTTTTTTTTTCTTTTATCAAAAAAGCGTCGAGATTATTTCTGATTGATTCGATGGAGTAGAAAGATTGTTGACGTATTTATTACGCAGGATCGTATTACGTCTGGCGTCAAAACTGTCATCATAAGAATGTCCGAATGAAAAATTATTCGTAATGTGTGCCAGTTTTAGTGGTATCCTGCCCAAAACATATTTTCTCTGAAAGATCAACGAAGGATTACGAATTAATAGTACAGTTAAATGCCATTTTCGAATAGCTCTTGATGACACATTACATTGTCTCACTTTTATTGACGAAGACTTCTCAGTTGATAATGGCGAACATCCTTGTTTTATTTTGATATGAGTTAAAACAATACTTGTAAATGCTAACATGACTGGATGTCGATGATTAGCTTCCATTTGAATAAAACCGCAATAAGCCTTAAAACCACCATCGACATTTTCTAATTTACGTCCTAATGGTGAATAGTCAAGACGACACATAAATTATGCCCACTACAATGCTTTTGATGATTCGTATAATCGATGAAAGAAGACCGAGAAAAGCATCAAGGAAAAAATTGAAATACAGAAATATCATTAACATTCGTTGATTTTTAATGGCAAGAATATCTCCTTGACGTTGTAACAAAAGATATTTAGCAAAAAATTTGTTATGATATGCTTTAAAAATAATTGAAATAATAACAGGAATAATGCTTTTTAGAATTTTGGCAACAAACATTGCATCGTATAAAATAAACGAAATAATAGTAACATAAATTAAGAGTACGAAAATGCCAATGAGTATGTAACCCCACAATACATAACCAATAAAATAGCCGGCAAAATGAAAATTTCCTATGGCATATATGACATTCTTAGTAAAGTTTTGTTTTGGTATTTCAGTATGATAACCTCGAAATTTTTGTAATAAATTTCGTCGTATACTTGCTAATAAGACCAATATTTGAATAAGTGTAATGAATAATGCTGTAAAAACAGCAACAATAAACGGATTTTTGAGTGATGGTATAGGAAAAGCGAATTGTTTCCTTTTTCGTGATATAATTGCATCAGCTTTATCAAAGACTATCACTAAAGCATCAGCCACAACTTGAATATTATCTTGCCAAGTTTGTATGTCAGGTAATTCTTGAATAATGACTTGAATGGTAAGAAAGAACAATAGAAGAAAAACGGCAGCATAAATACAGAGAATACGTGATGAAAAACTAAAGTCATCACGCCATTCATAGATTAATTTTGGTATGAGACGAGCAATAAACAACCGAGAACGTGGACGTTCATTGGTTGGATGAAAAATATTCCTAACATACAGCATTTCAACTGAATGTGGTTGAGCAGCTGATAAAAAAGAGTGTTCTTCGCGTGTTAGTTTTAACATATGTGCCTTTTTATTAATTTTGTATCTGCGAATTTTACTAATCAGCATCATGGGTAATTTAATGCTTACATAAGCTGAACATAAATATCGTGGAATACAAGTGCAGATTTGAATAGTTATTAAATTAGAATCAGTTCCTTAGTATTCAAGATATCTTATGATTTCAACAGAAGAATTCGAATACTCATATTCACTTTCTATGGGGTAATAATCGCTCTGAAAATAACTTTGATGAAGCATTGTCATGATTAAATCGAGCCAAGTAAAGATTGTAACGCATGCCAATGTAAAAATCGAATCAATATAAGCAGCTGCCAACATGGGATAGTAGCGAACATCAATAATCAACACTTGAAATATACGGCTTAAATAGTTAAGAGCCACACCTAAAAAGACAATTAACAACATTTTGTTCTTCAATCACCTAAACGAAAAATGTACCGAACATTTCGCTACGATGCAAAACACTGATTAAGTCCAAGTCTTTTTAGATTTCTACTTACTCAAAAAATAGTTTTTTGAAAATATATACTTGTGTTTTAAGCCTCCAATAATGCTCTAGTGAAATCAATAAGAAATCAGAACGGCTGATTCATTTCACTCTACCAGACACCAGTTGACAATCACGTGTCTTGAGTGAGAACCGAACCCAACGACCAGACACTGGCACACTAGGCTAGTGCTCAGGCCATTGAATTGTCAAGAAACATATTTTATTTGTATTGGTCGACGAATTATTTTTACGAGCAGCGAATGAGTAACTTGTTTACAAGTGAAACTAGCCGTTCTCATTCATATGGATCCAAATCACCTGATTTTTGCTTTTAGTGGTTTACCATTAATTTTTACCGATCCTATTTACTATCCGATTCAAAATTAAACGCTAAATCTTGTGTTTATTTTTAAATCCATTCGAGTTCGATGATGACTCACTTCACCCTAATTACAGAGAGTTTTGTTTTCTTCTCGCGGTTACTTTTATCATTCAACTGATTATTAAACAATGATTATGATGTAGTATTTGGTCTTTTTGCTAGCTTCTTTACCCTGACTTCTTCAATATGCTAAAATCTTTCATTGGCTTCTCTTTCTCCACCTTCAACTGTTATTACTTAAATTGTTGCTGAAGATATATTGAATGTTGTTAAATTTCAACCTATGTTGACTGTTCTTATAAATGCCGCTTTCATTTTATGAAATTTTAGCATAATAGGGGATAAAGGACACGCAAGAAATCAGGCTCTATCATAGCATCTTTGCTTATATCGATGCCAATGAAGAATTTGAGATGGAAAGAAAGACAATAAAGGGATCAGACTTGTCAATAACTATATTCAGCGTAATTAGAATTGCGACAAAACTATGCGATCCATCTCAAACTCGAGAAAGAAAAGATGTCAGATTTCTCAAAAGACCATATCAAAAATATAACCTGCTAAACTTTTTTAAGAATAAGCGGTATTTTTCGGGAGAATTATTCTATTCAACATACCATAACATGAGTTGCTATTACGATGATGGCATAACCATCCAGCGAGGGGAGGCATGGAGATATAATGTTCTCCTGGAAATGATTTTACCCTCCTCTCTAAATCCCTCTTAGTTAGGCCAACAACGACGTTTACCCTTCATCTCCTTCCTTCCTCCTCCCCCCCCCCCCAATTAAGTTTTCCTTTGGCAGTTCACTTCTTCTGTAAAAAAAACTTTTAGTTAAGTTACTACTCAAATGGTTTTTTGTTTTAAGAAGTATTTTTTTTTAAATAGGCACAAAATTTGAAATACGCAATTTCGGGAAACGGATCTTTATTTCATCAATCTATGAAATATTTTTTTCTAAGAATTATGCCATCGTCTTTATGAGGATATCCGTTGAGGGCTTGATTGAAGATTGTTAACAGGTCGTTGGACATGAGAGCAAACATAACAGCAGCAAATTTTTGTTTCACATGAACACAAAATTGTGAGGAATTATTGGTGCCACATAACTTCGACATCGATCCCGCATAAATGAAGTTCGTTTTGAAATAATAATAAAAATATTAATTAATAGACAAGAAAATTGAAAAAGTCAATATATTAAGTTGATAGTGCTCAACTACATCACAAAAGTGACTTCTAACATAATAAATAGGTACTCCACATTAATATTTGTCAACAATTTCATTATAAATAGACTTAATAATAGTCCATTTAATAAAAGGACCGATAGCAGCAATTGTTATCATGAGTACGAAAATTAAGACAGAAGAATAAAAGAATACTGATTGTTCTTTATCGTTTCCTATTGTATTCATGGTTTGTACCATGTCATATTTTCTTAAGACATCAATACACTATCTATCTTGAATCAAAAGAATTGTTGTCATACTTATTTCTATTCTTTTTTCGTTCTTTCATCTTCTTATAAATCGAACTAATGATTCCCAATGTGTGGTATAATAAAATAAGTACACCAGTAATAATACTCATAGCGATAGCTTGTTTACCATTAGCGGATTTTACCTCCCGCCCCTGCCCCCCCCCCCCAAAGCGTGCGTACCAAATGCAATTCTGTATTAGCTAGAGTTTAATAGTACATACGATGTTCACAGAATTTTCTCTCCCACCAGAATTTACAATAACATGTCCATGGATCATTTTCATCTTCAATATTGTCGATACAGTGACCATGAGCACCACACGGATTGTTAGCGGAACAATCTTCAACATGAACAAAAACCTTTTCGACTCACTCGAAGATCTATCAAATACTCACTGCGATTATCAGTCCATGCTCTTCGAAATGTGGTCGATAAAGAAAGTACGACAAAAAAATTCTTTATTATTTTTATAGTCATTAGATGAGAATATTGTCATCGAGGTTGGTACTTGTCAAGACTCCTTACTCATGATTGATTCAATGGTTTCGTTCGTTTTTCATCATGTTGGATTGATTATAATTAGGTACTATATAGAATAATACTCTTCTCTTTTTGCGCTCTTACTCTATTGACAATATGCATGCAGTATGAATACTTTGTGGCAATACCGATGAAAATCGAGATGCTTGAAGAAACAAATTACTTCTATGCAACTTGTTAACATCTGTCAACATCATCATGTCCAAAACTAGTGGAGCGAACGTAATTAAACGTACACAAAAAATGTCGGCATGATCATTTGAAAATAATAACATTTGATGCTGCCCTTCATTGAAACGGCTTGAATATTTTTATCGTTTTCAATTCAAGCACTCCATCATTCTGTTTTTTCTATGAGTAATACAGCTACTCAACTTGCCGTCTTAATACATTAATTCGGTACATTTGTGGCTTGTTTTTTTACTTTTCAACAGCTAAGAGTTGATGTCGCAGAGCAGACTCATGAGTCTTATAAGAAGCATAATACATCTGTTTGAAAGCTGTTTCATCATTATAGTGGTTTTTACCTCAGATTTTCACACAAAACTTATTGAAGAAAGTATTCATTATGGAGTGGTACAATATACGATTTAGTGTATAGTTGTCATCGAAGAAATGACTTAAAGAAGATGAATAAAATCAAAAATGATATTTTTGCATGAAGTCCTAAACACATTTAAGGTGAAGATATTAGAGAAAGAATCTTTCGTTGAAATCGTGAGTATATGGTATGCCAAATTTTCACTGCACTTTTATGTACATGATTGAGTGATGCAATTGATTGTCTATAACGAACTGTTCGCAACGATTTTCTTGTGACTAATTGACTGTAATGATATGCTTTGTAATTGCCATGAAATGCATTTGTGACTACTTACTGGCGGTAAAATGTGTTCAACTAATTGACGAGATTGTACGAAACTTCAAGGCTAATAGCAATAAAGTTAGTTTTTTTTTTCGAAACAAATCCTGGCTATTCCATTTTAATAGTATTAAAAGCTATTTGCCAACACTTATGTTAGATATAAACTTGTGCACACTTATTTTTTGCAACAGACAAAACAGAAACTTGTGTCATTCTGCAGAAAAAGAGTTCAAACTAATTTTTGTTTATTCAATTTTTCAACTGTGCTTCAATTTCACTACTCTGCTTTCTATAAAACATACACATATAGTGTAGTGTACGCCCTTTTTCTGTACAAGTATAAATATTAATGGGTAACTTTTGCAACATGTACTATCTATGAATTATACCCGTCATTTTAATAGGAAAGTAGTAAGTGTTTACAATATTTTCTAGACGCATATATGTACTTATATATCGTATCACCCACGAGAGAAGCATTTTATATATATACTCGACGGCTCGAATTGATGTTCAATTAATTTATGCATATAACTTGTGATAGACCTTGTCACGTTTATAAAAAAGAAATAAAGATAAGTATAATATCACTAAATGTTCTGTTAAGTCTGTCAAACATATTGTTTGAGAAATATCATGTGTGTATGTTTCTCATTAAAGCAATCAAAATAAGATACGATGATGTTGTGTTTCTATCAATGTTGAATATACAGCTGTGATTTAATCGATTCTCATCTGTTTGTAATATATGAACTGATGCTCGTTGAATTTCTTGTACACTAAACTTTAATTCATATAGATTAATGTAAACAGTTAAATGAATCTGTTTTTATAGTTACAAGACATAGCTAATCAGATCTTTGGAAGAAATAAATATTTTCTATATCATCGATAATATATGTTAATGTTGTTCCTAGTGTTCAAGTGAACAGGTTTCTTTTGAAATGACGAAATTTGACTATGTGTACAATATGTTTGTACAGCAATATATATTGTTTATCAGATTGTTCAACATTAGTAAGAAAGATCGAAAGCTTTAATTAATTCCATACCCTTTTAAACCAATTTGTTGTTTTATTGATAATTTCAATGATCGACTATTATCTGTGGTTTGTTTTTGATAAAATATTTTCTTTTTAGGAATTGTGAAAGACTGAAAGCTTTTTATTAGACGAATAGTGTAATACTAATTTCACAATCGAATTTTGAACTACTTAGACACAACGAACAAATCTTGTCGAGTAGAATTCGGTGTGATGATCATGCTTACACAATTTCTATTTCGCACTATTCAATTTTTGTCCGATCTACAGAAGAAACTCGTTCTTTTCTTTCGTTACATTCTCATTGATAATTCGAAAATACACTTATAAAGGGGAGTCCTGTTTGTTTCAAACCAAACAACTACATCAATATGACGTATGCAAAAAGCAATAGCAGAGTAATCAAAAGATAAATATTTCAATAAAAGTGCAAAAAACGAACACTACTGATAAAGACAGTATGCACGTTCTTTTCTTTTCGTTCTCTTCAATAGGATGTTATTTGCTTTAAGTCACATTATAAACGAGAAACAGAGAGCAAGCAGTGATGCAGCTGAAATCGTTGCTGCAAATACTTTTTTATTCTATGTGTCTTTGTGGTGTTCATATAAATATGGATTCATGCCCAATGAGACTTGGATATAATCTATTAACAATATTTTCCAATGAAAGTCAATCAATTCCATTCGTTTTGTCGTCCAAGCAAGAACAATACTCCATAATTGATCGATATTACCATAGTGTGATTGTTCTCAATTGCACCACATAGTTGGCAGTCATTTTCATTCAAAATTATTGAATTTCATTATCGAAATCATCGGCACCATTCAGAGCCTACTGAAACGTAATCTTGATTATTTTAGTATTCAGTCATGTGAATATGGATCATTTGACCCGACTGTAAGCGCCATCTAATCATTGTTCGATTGCACAGTTCATTCGATGTTCCAGTACAAGGATCATGTATTTTGATACACATCATCTTCGATATATTTCCGTACACTTGCCCAGTGTATTTTTTTGTAAGAAAATATCGATTATCATTGAATTTAGAAGATGAAAATCCGAAAAGATAATTGTTATTATAAAAACTTACCGTCTTTTCTCTCGATTTTCTGTGATCCAATTTAGACTACTTTGATGTCGAAGATTGGCCTTGTTTGCTGACGTATCATATCTCTCTTATCTAGAAAGGACGACTATTTTAGTGCAAAATCTTTTATGAATTTTCGCACGAGAACAGATTTGTTTTGTTTATCTATCTTTCTTTTCTACACAAGTAGTTTAGTATCGTTAAGGGAATGCAAAAAGAAAAAGAATAATTTCATCTTTTTCCATAAGTGATATTTGATATTTTTAGTTTTTTTCCAGATTTTAATCACAATGTCTGAAACGATTCTTGTTACGGGTGCGAATTCATTTATTGGCACCTGGATCGTTCAATATCTCTTGGAGAAAGGCTACAACGTTCGTGGAACAGTTCGATCTCAAGCCAAAGAATGCCAAGTTCTCGACGGCATTTCAAAGAATTATCATAGTCGAATTTCATTCGTACATGTCAATGATATTACTACAGACTCGTTTGAAGAAGCTGTACAAGGTGTTCATGGCATCATTCATGTTGCTTCACCATTTCATTTTAAGATTACACATCCAGAAAAGGATTTAATTTTGCCAGCCATCAATGGAACCCTAAGTATTCTACAAGCTGCTCATAAATACAATCAAAACAATGAAAATAAGATTAGAAAGGTAGTAATTACATCGTCGTTTGCTTCAATCTTTGATCCAAGCAAAGGATTTCGACCAGACTATTCGTATACAGAAAATGATTGGTCTCCAGTGACTTATGAGCAAGGTGCTGCTGCAAAAAACGATCCAATGACGGCTTATCGTGCATCAAAAGTATGTGCTGAACGTGCAGCATGGAAGTTTATTGATACAGAGAAACCTTCATTTACAATCGCAACTATATGTGAACCTATGGTTTTCGGGCCACGCGTTAATGGTTTCAAATCATTGGATGATATCAATACATCCAATGCAATTGTACGATCACTAGTTACAAGCGGCAAAGATGCTCAAGTTCCTGAAACACGTGTACCCTTCGAAGTTGATGTAAGAGATGTGGCATATACACATGTGGCAGCTTTAGAACGATTAACTGATACAAACGAACGTTACCTAATAGCAGGAGCAACCTGGAGTTTTCAGGAAATAGCTGATATTGTTCACGAAAGTACCATTATTCTGGATAGTATCAAAAATACAACTCCAGTTGGTACCAAAGGTCAACAGTTGCCGGATCATTATCAAATTGATAGTTCCAAAGCGCAAAAGGAATTACATGTTAAATACATTCCTTTGAAGAAAACAATAGAAGATTTAGTTTTGCAATTAACTGAATTGCAAACAACACTAGGACAATCATGATTACATCGTAATTATTATTGACCAAATTGATTTTTTTATTGTGTAGTTTTATCGTTATTTCAACATTTATTTCAATTTTTAATCATTTCTGACGATAATTGCAAATATACACTCTAAAATATAAAATCATCGCCAAACTGCTTTGTATTAATTTATCTTAATATGAGAAACAAAGGTACATGAATAATAATTACAAAAGTAAATCTTAAAATAAAACAATTTCTGTTAGACAATATGTATTCCATGTCTCTACATGTAATTGAATTTGACATAGTTGTACTATAACTATCAAAGTTTTGAACTGTTTACTGGTAAAATTGTGTATGTGGTTGTGAATCTTCTCGTGGCCGTTACTCCACACCTTTTTATTCACACTCAAATAGATCCTACATATAACTTTTCAACTTGTCATGCAGTACGAATGTTGTAGATTCTGAGTCTTCTCATACGTACTAATCTGACATTTGAGATTCGTACTGAAACTGATCGAGTGTCTATGTATATCACAATAGGAAATAGAGGAAAAAACATGTCATATCATCCAGCACGTTCAAAATCAATGGATGGACTCGACTTTGTTTTTCAATCATGCAGGCATAGTGGATTTTGATCATCATGTCAGCGAACATCACCATAATGTACAGCACTTTATCGATTGATTAAAGAAGGAAAAATATGCTTACAAATGAAACCCTTCATACGCCAGTAGTGGAGTCCGGAATATTTATGTTCGGGTTCATAAAATTTTTCGAAAAACATGGTTCTCATAATTAAAGTGCTATTGATATCTTACTCTGATTCTTGTTTATAATAATCGATCTTGAAATCTTTGACGTTGATGATTTCGAAAGCAGAAAGAGAACATGATCGAATTCGAGCGACTGAAAATATTTTCGGGACACTTCCCGCTTACTTTTATATGTCGTAAATTTCAGATCAGTGGAAGAATGCAATACTAATTCGATCTGGACATTTCGACAAATTTCATCGAATTGATATCCTCTAAAGAGTTACTGTAATTCTTTGTCGTTTTGCTTAATGTTTCTCATATTTCGGAAGCAAGAAACGCCACCGCTGGTGTATTTAGTAGTAACAATTCTCTTTCCATGATCCATATCAATGAACAAGAACTTCGTTTTATCTGTGTATTTTATAGTTCTGCTCTACTAATTTTAAATCCAGTATAATTCTTTGAAATTTCAGCAGGAACCTTTCATTCAATTCACTTTCTAGCTCAGTTTTGTCTTTTCAATAGTGTAGATGAAAGTTTTTTCTTCTTCTATACCGCCACCCAAACTCGATCACAATCACACATTCCACATCCATTTATCCTCAAACAGCTCGTTATCATTCATCGTTTTTTATTTTTCCGTGATCCTTGCATCATGCAGTTTCAATGACTGGACCGACAACTTGAATGCTTTATTCTTGACTCGCACAAACATCTTATTTCAATTTTTCGGCTTCAAGAAAAAGCGATGACTATACATTAAGGATGACTGAACAATAAAAATCACAAAAACAAGTGTTGAATCAATCTGTTATTGTTATTACTGCGTCATTGTCATCGAGAGGACATAAAGCTGTTTGCTCCAGAGAAACGATTAAGGCTTTACTTTCAAGTATCTCCAAAATAAGCAAATATTTGCTTAAGTTCTCTTTGCTCACAATCATCTAACCCGTGATGTATGCACTCTCATTCATACTCCTTGAAAGTCTAATCTTACTTTGCTTTATAAGAAAATGTACATATACATGGCATTGCCTACATATGATCGTATTACAATTCGACTTTATTCCGAATTAAGATACTTTATCTCTTACTGCATGAATTGCAGTGTTATGACAAACTACTTCAGGAGATCTTGTTTTTATAAAGGGTTATACCGCTTGCATTGTGATAGACACTACACTCCGTGTGATTGAGACCAAATTTTAAATGTTTCAAACTGAACTTTGTAGATTTTGTAGAGTGCTATTTTTTATACAGTAGATTCAAGTGTTCGTATTTGAAGCTTACAAGTTACACCTATAAACGTTTGAATTTTTTGTATGATGACGGAGAATTAGATAATTTATTTTCTTTTTCTTTGAACCTATTCAACATTGATTGTTATTGATTGCTGCCTAATGATCAATTTCATTTTCCTTCTTGGTTTTATTGGCTCTTTGGTCGTCGTTGGCCATAGTGTAATATTCTATCCACTTTTGTATGAGTTTGATAAGTCTCTTTCGAATATTTTAGCGCTGTGAATATATAATTAGATTTCCATTCCCTCGTCCATCTTGTCAAGCGAGATGTCATGCAACCACAGATCGATATATTTAACTGAGATACTCTCCATCATGTTGCATACCTGTTAAATGTTACATCTTCGTCTTTTTCTCGGACTATTCGCATTACTGCGGCTATGTTCATTTATCATGAACGAATCAACTCACGTTTTATTATCTGATTTTAGACGAAAAGCAATGGTGAAATACAATATATGCGCTTCGAATGTGGTACATGTTACTCACAAACTGCTGTTCCATTTGATTTCGAAGCATTTGACCTGACATACTGTCCTTCAAATTCGAAGCTCTATGTCATGTTGGACACAATTCGAAGTGACAACAAACAACTGGCTATGGAATTGCACGTCGCAGAGTACACGAATGTTTAGTTCTTGTGTGTGACAGTGCATGGAGAAAACTAGTGTGATTAAAGGTATATTTTTTTTATTTGAAAAACCGAAAAAAAGAAGCTGTAAAATACATGCAAGGATCACTGAGAAAGTAAATGACTTTATCTGAATAAAATTACTATGTTACGGTACTCAGTAGAGCTGGGTATGGATATTAGGTGTGAGTGTGCAGTCTACTAACTTTTAATTCATTATCTTGTCGATTATTAATACTGGTGACCAGATACAAATATCAATATTCTAGGAAACAGTAGTTAACAATGAGAAATTTCATATTTGAAGATGGATGAATGATGATCATGTCTCTAATCATGCATTCATTCGTCTTCATTGCTAATAACTCGTGTGTTTGGTATGACAAATACAATTCGTCGATAGTAACTAGTATGATAAAAAAATAAGAGTAGAATAGCAAGAAAAGAGGTAACTTGTATTGAAATGAAATTTTGAGAATCTGTAGCAGCGAATAGAACAAACGGATCATGAAATTTTCTCGAAAGATTTGTTTTCTCAACAGTCCTCTCGCAGTTTGTGAATATAATCTGTGTTTCTGCAGAGAACGATCAACACATTGATGGGTGAACAAAAAAACGAATTTCGGCACTGGTCGGACCTCAAGTCAGAAAAGCAATGAATCTGCATTTTCATCAATCGAGTTCTTGATGATTTGTTTCAAAATTCTTTTTTTAATGATGTAACACGTATCACATATCGAATTCGAGATCTTTAAAGTGACTGCCACTCTGATGACATGTGTTCACAATAACATTTTGGATCTATCAACTCTATTAGAATCAATTAATGTGAACAAAAGACCGAATGGCACGGATAAACTGACATCGTGAATATGTCTTTGTCAAGTCGAGAATCCACATGCATAAAAAACTTTCTTGTCGATCGGTTTCGGTCAGTTGGATAGATTTTGAAGAAACAACATTATTCATACTTAACACATTACACAGCTGCGGCGAAGAATTGCACGTGTTAGAAAAATCTCAACATGAACAAGTTCATATCAAATAAATCAGTTTTGTTGTTTTCTTTATTAGTCATATTCGATCTCAGGTCTCGAGACGGTTAACTGTTTAACTCATAATTTTGACGAAGAATTGACACAAAGATTAACTGATATGGGCACCGTTCATGTGACGAACTTTGTTCATCAGTGAACTGTTATATTTCAGAAACGACATAATCTCTATGCATGAATGCTATTATAGAATCAAGTTCAAAGTGATATGAGCTCGAGTCTCTTTGTTTAGTCTCAAATGAATGATTATTTGTAGGATTTCCTTGATGAGAACTAAGCATCATCAAGCAGAAAGTTTCCCTGTTTGTATTCGCGTCTTGTCCGTCGAAAATTGAAGTTGTAGAACAACGAATTGTAATTGATATCATTCATGCATTACAATAATGACACTATATTGTTTAGTTTGAAGAGGTATTTGAAATAATCTGAAACAAAGTATAACACAAGTATCATGATAATAACTAAGCAAATATGACTGTATTGCTTTAAAAGTGTTTCTAGTCTCTGTATTCGTACTTCTCTACATGATCAACACTTGTCACTGAATATGACTCGAGTTTTGTTTCACGTGAATTTATCTTCAAAGGTTAAAAAAAGAGTATATTCAAAGATAAGAAATTGAAATATCAGCTTGATTCCACTCCGTTTCATTATGCACAAGTATCGTGCTGATTTCATTTTTTGTACAACACGGACCTGGAGGATAACCTCGGATATTTGAGGCCATGTAGTCGCCTCGAGCTGGAACAAAAACTTGAGACTTCAATTCCAGAAGCCATTCGGTTAGTTGTGCGTGAATCATGCATGATCCGCTCTTCAACGTTTCTTTGGTTTGAGCTATGCTATCGAAACGATAAAAACCCAAGTTAGAACTATTCACAGTCAGGTTCAACTGTGGATCAAGTTGTGATACCAGATATAAATCTTGGCCTAATATTATTGAATCATTGCTTGTTCGAACGAGATATTTAACATAGCCATCAGATATTGACAGAGATATATTGATACATCGAGTTACTGAAGAATCTATGGAAATACTTCCAAATTTCCACCCCCGAACATCATTAGCATATGACCACCATTTATTTGTTCGAGGCTCGTATGTCAAACCAATATCTAGACTAACACCATTAAAACGATTAAAGATCCCAAGACTAATAAAAAAGCCATCGGTTACCAATGTCACGTTAGCAGGTATGATAATAGTTGGTAAACACTGTATCAAAGTTGTAGATGAAAATGAATATAAGCATGATGTGTCAACACGATACCAAGCACCAGTACCACCACCATCCCATGCTTGCATGCAAGACAATACATACGGATGAAGATTGACAAAAATGAGGAAAAGATACAAGACGGCACAGTTCATGGGACAACTCTGAAATCAAAACAGAAATGCTGAGTTACAGTAAAACAAGACAAGATACAAAACAGAGGACAATTTTTCTTGGTTTGTAATCTTCGTGCTCTGTCGTACTTGCGACAATATTTGTCGGTGTATGTAGCAAAAAATGGTCACATGGTATAGCCAAGATAAGATGCTGAGAATATCATCGTGTATCTTTTTAGTGCTGACAACAATCGGACGAATCATTTCTCTTGCGTATTCATCTCCCTGTAGTTCGTCGTCATCTCTTATTCTTCGGGAAATAGACAATTATATACTCGTAAGATTGTGAGTACCAATAGTAGAATCAAAGAAAAATGAATACAATTTCTTGAGAATATTCCAGCCGAAATGGATTGATTGGCTTTAATGTTTCAACAAGCTAAGTTGATCATTTCAACAAGTCTCTGATAAGAAAGCATAGAGAAATTGTGGATATTTGAGCGAAAATTGGAAGGTTTTATCTTTTGCAGCCAAGACTGATGTTTCATATTGCTTTACGGTTACAAATGCTTGCTCTTCTTAAATTTTTCAGTTTTTTATTTTTGATGCCGAACAAAAAATACTATCGGTAAGACATCTGTCTTCATTCATTAAATTCTCTAGTATATCACTAAATGCATCCATTTGAAACTCAATTTCTCTGCGTCAATTTGAATGATCAATCGATGACAGTAAATGTCTAATTCGAGTTCGAATATAACTAAATAAAAAATTTTGAAGTATATAAGAATCACTGTAAGAAAGACAAGAAAAATATGATTTTATTTCAATTATTAATTATAATTGAGAGAGAACTGTCGTATAACTGTGGCAGAAGTGCACAATAAAAAATTTATTTCAATGGCAAGTTATCATGCAGACATTGTGTTAATGAACATGCTACATATTAGTGCTCATCAGATGACCCTTCAATCGACCACGTACCGAGGCTGACATAAACGTAAATATACGTCCTATGATACGATGGGTGCTTCAGATTTTAGCTACTGTGGAATTCGATACGTGATATAACTACCCAACAAATTGATTAAATTTCCAAAATATCGAGTACACATCCAAAATAGACGTAATCGTCATGAAGGACATCCTGGACATAATCGTTTCAATGAAAATACTAAGTCCTGTTGTTGCACATCTAATATTTTAATGCGATGTATTATGTGCCTCTTTTCACATCATTCTTATCTGCTACCACAGATGTGATAATGTTCCCGTGCTTACATCAGCTGTTGTCATGCTTGTATGTATTTCCACGTGTGTTAGTATTTCCTGGACACCTTTTTGTGTGTATGTGTTTCCATTCTTACACTCAAGATAGCAGTGATACCTGGATTGAAATCTGTGTAATAATCAATCTGTTTTTCTCATGCATTCAATAATGAAACAATTAGAGCTCATACGTTCAGTTGCATATTTAATCCATTTAGGTATGCAAGAATGTACGCGAAACATCACAATCGCTGTGTATACACAGAGACGCGCGTGGATCGCAGTTCTTCGGGAATTGCTATGCACCCTCACTCTGCAACACCAATGTAAAATGTCAATTATGCGGACAAACACGCTTTTATACAGGCGAATATTCAATATCTCGCTTTTGACCTATTGAAGTAATAAAAAGGTTGAGACATCAATTACTACACTGATATTATTATCTGTATTACGATAACAACTTCGATAAAATTTATCTTTTACTTATCTACCTTAGTTAAAGAACATCCCTAGTAGAATTACAATTTATAATTCAAAATAAATTCGTGTTAATTTTGGTATAGACAAGTGCTGTAGCTGTGTAATTACCTCGAGTCCTGCTAGAATTATTCGGCATCTAATCTATTGCACATATGCGCCATCTATCTATTAAGATTTGATTGCTTGATTATTATTTTTTTACGATGAATGATTCATAATATCCTCTTTCAGCAATTTTATAGTTTTTTTGCAAAAAAAGTTTTGTTTTTTGTTTTTGTTGTGGTTGTTGAAAATGACTACACGTCGCACTAGAAAATGGCTTTATGTAAAAGAACGTAAAGCAAAATTTGCTACTCGGCAAACAACACGTGCAGAAATTCTACATGTTGAAGAAGAAGGGTAAAATTATAAAAATATAAAACAATATTTAAATTGAATTGAATTTTTTTTATTATAGTTATATCGATCCAAATACTATTGATGATGAAGAACAGCAAACAGTTGATTTAACTCAAACAGATATTAAATCATCAGTCGATATATTTAGTGCACAAAAACGTTTTGATCTTGAGCTTCCATTATATGGCCCATATCATATTGATTACACACGAAATGGACGGTTAGCATTTATTAGAAAAAAAAACCATATTTAAATATTAAGTACGCTTTTTGTTTTATTTTTAGACACTTATTATTAGGTGGTCGAAAAGGTCATGTAGCTGCATTTGATTGGCAAACAAAAAAATTACATTGTGAATTGAACGTTATGGAACAAGTCAATGATGTAAAGTAAGAAATTTAAATAAATAATTTGCATTTTTTTAATGCTAATTTCTATGTCAGATGGTTACATATTGAAACAATGTATGCTGTTGCACAACGACAATGGACTTATATCTATGATAATCAAGGTGTTGAAGTACATTGTCTTAAAGTACTTGATCGCTCATTACATCTAGAATTTTTACCTTACCATTTTTTACTTGCTGCTACAGTAAATATAGATATTTTCATGTATTGATTTTTAAATAATATTCTTTTAGAACGAAGCAGGATATTTATCATATATAGATGTATCAATTGGTAAGAAAATCGCTTCTTATAATACAAGAATAGCAAATGGAAATGGTAAATGTGGTACATCAGTAATGTGTCAAAATCCTTCTAATGCACTTATTGGTCTTGGTCATGCTGGCGGAGTTTTAACATTTTGGTCACCAAATCAACGTGAACCATTAGTTAAAATGCTTGCACATAAATCAACATTAAGATCAGTAACAATTGATCAAACTGGAACGTAAGAAAAAAACTTTAATATAAAACTTTCAATCTTTTAATAAATATTTATTTTTAGTTATATGGCAACAAGTGGTATTGATGCAAAATTAAAAATTTGGGATTTAAGAAATTATAAATGTTTACATGAATATCGTACATCATCGAATGGTGCATCATCATTAGCATTTAGCCAAAAAAAACTATTAGCAGCAAGTTATAGAGATGTTGTAGAGGTAATAGTAATCATTTTCTATTATGAGACTATTATTTCAAAAGAAATTCAAAATACTATTAAGAACCTAAAACTAATTTCATTCATATAGAAATGATTTTTTTTTTGCTATAGATTTACAAGGATTTATATGATAATGAGTCTTCATCAAATGAATTACCACATTATCTTGTTCATCAATGTTCAAATGGTTCATCAGCATCATCATTAGCCTTTTGTCCATATGAAGATGTATTAGGTGTTGGACATGAACGAGGTTTTACTTCATTACTTGTACCTGGTGCAGGTGAACCAAATTTCGATGCATTAGAAGCGAATCCATATCAAACGAAAAAACAACGAAAACATGCAGAAGTTAAACAATTACTTGATAAAGTATGAAAATTTATTTTAAATAATTAATTGTTATTATTGTATATTTCTAAATTTAGATTCAACCAGATATGATAGCTTTGGATAATTCAATATTAAGTGAAATTGATCGAAAAGCATTTATACGACAACAAGAAGAAAAAAGAAATAATTTTAATTTTGTTAAACCAAAAGATTTAATAATTAAATCAAATAAGAAAAAAGGAAAAATTGGTAAAAAACTTGCACGTAAAACACAAATACGTGATGCTAAACTTAAAGAATATCTTCAACAACAACAATTAAAACGCAAAAAAACTCAAAATTGATATATTTTTGTTTTGTTTTCTTTTTGTTATCTGTTTTGAATAAAAATCAAACAACACAATTCTATTGTTTTCTTAAACAAAACAAAAAAAAAGGATTCAAAAATTTCGTTTTTCTGTATATTATTCCAGACAATGTTCGATTGGAATTGGCTTTGGTTAATCGGTGAACTTGGTGTATCTTATGGATTTTATCGATGGTGGAAATCGAATGATGATTTCTTGGCTGTTTTAGAGGTAGAAATATGTTTATCAAACTTTCAGATAGGTTTCATATGCAGAGATTTTTTTGCACAGAGAAACAAAAATTCACTTTGATTTATTTGCCTTTAATAATCTTTTATGAAAAATTTCGAAAAGTGTATTTCCTAGGAAATTATGTCTTCTATGAAAACGATAATTTCAACTGTATGTAAACTTATCAATATGTAGTTAATATCGAGGATTGTAATCGATGAAGAATTTAAATATGTATTAATCTGTTTTAATACTAATGGTAGATTTAGAGGAGAGGCACTAAAGGTGATCGTCGTAAAATATGTTTTGTGACCATGATTGATCTCCTATTTGAAATTCTAGATCCACCACTATTTCATATGTATGTCAAATTATTTCAATTGTTGTCAAATATTTAAGATAACTACTAGAATTTTTAAAACCTATCTTCATTAGCGTACGTGCGTCAAGGAAAAAGTACATACAGAAAGTATTATCTGAAAAAAAGGATCTCGTCAAATATCAAATCATTGAGGAAATTAGTTTTCATAATTACAGAATCTACCCGCGAGCACTCATGTATGAAAAAAAAAAGTTTCTGAGAAATTATTTACTATAGAAAAATTTTTAACGCGTTGAGTTTTTCTCAATAGAGAATATGTTCTATATTACGTTCGTTTTATTTCGTCATGTTCTCACATTGTGCACAATATCAGTGTTTTGTGTATGTTTCTATCGCTGTTTATCTTAACTATTGTTTTGTTCTTCCATACAAAAAAAAAAAAAGTTTTCTAAAAATGCGCTACAGGACCATTGAAAGCAAGGTAACGAGTTAACACACCTTGTTATTCTGTTCACGCTTGCTTGTTTCAACGAAATTTGAGAAGTGGACAATATTTAACGTGACAACTTTTGTGCCTTGATTTAATAGTGATAGATCATTTCTGGAATGAACAAGTTCTAAGACAGCTATCAGAATTAGTCGATGATTGCTTAGACTAATTTATTTTCTACATAATGTTATTTTGAATGCGTTATAGCTTTGTTGTTTGTCCTTGAGTTATCTCAGAAAAGAACATATTAGAAAGTATGATATTTTTTTTACAATAAACTAGTGCTCATCCCAGAATTAAAGAGGAATCGATGTAAATTCAATAGCTGCAACAGCCATCGATCTACACTTTTCAGCAATCGAAAAATAGAACATCGGACATTTTTTTGTCTGATGACTATATAGGACGAAATTATTTTAAAAATCATCATAATCGCAAAATATTCCAAAAAAAAATACATGAAAACGGTATGCTATTTGAAGAAAGTTTTGATTTTGACTTTCAAAAATGATCTGAACGAAACTACGACATTCTGTTGAAAAATTCGCCAAAATCACCGTAACTCTGAAGAACAATGCATTCATACAAATCCATCAAAGATTGATATAGTCGCAATAGAGCCTATCTAATGAAATTAAATTCAGTTCAACAGCGATATATCACTTTGAGAAATTCTTTCGTCAGTTGGAGTACCTTTAATTATAGACTATAATGAATCCTGATGAGCTACAGTGTATCTGAATTGATCGTAGTAGTCTCTAGTAACAATGCTGATAAATTCAACTAGAATTCTAAATAAAAATATCATTTACATTTTTTTTATAAATTCTGAATTTCTCTTTAATAAATTTATGTTCTTTAATGAATTTAATAATGATAAACTAAACTTTCATGTTATAGGTAGCACCTGATATTGATATAGATAATTTAAAACAGTTATCATCATCAAAAAAATCTATCGATTATGCAGCCATACATGGAATCGTTCGAACAAATGACTCAAAGTCAACTTCAACAATAAAATCCCAATTTCATCCACATTGTCTAGGTGTTATTCATCGTTTAACTATACGTGAAAAAAAACTTGAAAAACTTCGTAATGTTTGGTAAGTATTTGAAAAAAAATACCTAATAAAAAATAATTCATTTCTATTTAATGAAGGGCTGAAACAAATAAAACAATTAGTGATGTAACACGTCATGTACCATTTCGACTTGTTTCGCCATCAGGAAATTATATTCGTATTGATACACCATTAAAATTTAATTCAATTGAAGATCAATTAGAAGTAATTCATGTAAAATTTGAACCTAATACTACTTCTTCTATACAAAAAATTGTTGATACGGTCCTTGGAGATTTATCAACAGGTAAAAAGAAACTAATTACAGTAGATAACAACAAGTCTTAGTCTCGTTGAATCTCAGATGCTGAAGATCTAAAAATGTGTGCGCATATACTTCAACAAGAATGTACGTCAACGACACGATCTCATTTCGATTGATTAAGTTGCAAGAGAATAATGATGTCAGACAAACTACTTAGTTTTTCTTCCAGTTTCATAACTCTAGAGAAAGGAAGGGCCTTGCATGAATCAGCCGACGTCTTATTACCTAACACTTTGTTCTAGAATTCAATAATAGTTCGATGTATCGAGCTCAAATTTTAAGGAAAGTTTTCTCTACAATCGAATATTATTGCCTCTGTGATGATCTCTGATTGTCGTCTGTAACAATCTATGAGGAGAGGAGAGTGAATCTAAATTATCACCCTTATACTTCAACACTCATTTTAGATCATGTATCACAAAATAGATATCATCCGGCATAAATTTTTTTTATACTTGAATAATCAAGGCGAGATGGTACCGCTGACCAACATTCTTGTTGAAGTAGGTGTACACAAATTTCTAAACCTTCAGCACGTATAGTGACTCAGCTTTGACGGAGTGAAGAATTTTGTTTACTACTGTATTTTAGTCATTTTAATGAAAAATATTTAAATGTTATTTTGTTTTATTTAGGTATTGAAACCAAAGAACGAATGTTATTAATCGATGTTCCATTAACTGGTGTTGGTCGTCTTGAAAAACAATCTAATGGTATTTGGTATCTTATTCCACATAAAAAATGGGGTGGAATATTAACGCGATCATCTCGTGCTGAAATTATTTCTCAATATCGTGATCGTTCTCTTATAGTTCGAGTTATAAGTATATGTTTTGGTGTTGCTGCTGTTGCTACAGGTACTTATTTATTATATAAGTATTATTTCAAACTTCGACGAGAAACAAATCGATTACCAAATATTCCACCAGCAAATAATACGAATCAAACAGATAATAATGCAAATGCTCGACTTCAATGTGTTATTTGTTTAGAAAATGAAGTTATTTATAGTCTTCAACCATGTTCACATTTAGGTTTATGTCATTCATGTGCACAAACTTTACAATCAAGAAATCGTGGTGCAGAATTATGTCCACTTTGTCGTACGCCTATTCAAGAATACCAACGTATATTTTTACCATAAAATATTTTCCTTTTTTTTTTAAATATATGTGTGCTTTGTATCATTTGTTCTAGGATTATTATTTTTTTTTCTTTTTGTTTCATTAACTGTTACAGTCGATCTTGTTTATCGTTTCGATCAAAACAAATCTTCAAACTCTCCTGATCCATTTAGATTTAAGTCTCTTCTATACGTCCAAATCTGTATGTTTTTTTCAGTAGTTTCAAAACGAGACAAAAGGTTAGACTTTACTGTGTACACAAAGACGAGTATAGGTCGCAGCTCTTCAAAGTGAGACTACGGACTTCAATGCAGCAACCCCAATAAAAAATATTATTTACGCAAGCAATGTCTTTTAACTCTTGAGTAACTGAATTCAACTTTCAAGTTTGTCATGTGTAAGAAATTCGGAAGTATAGAAAGGACGTAAAAATTCAGATGCATAGATTTGTACGTACAGAGAAGAATATATGAAAATGAAAGCATAATTTCGTCGTATTTTACATTTCTCTCAGGAAAGGTTTGTTATTTATTTTATCGACATTTTTCGAACAAAACATAAAACAGATTGTATGAACAGATAATGTTTTTATATATTTATATGATCCTTTATATTGATTTATTTTTCTTCAGTTACAATATAGAAACCAGAAAATTAAAAATGTGTGCATTTAAAAATAGAAAGATCTTTTCATTTTGAAATAAAATAACAAAGAAAATTACTCGGCTTTTTTTTTATATTGCTTTATCATATATCTATTATACTTATCTTGACTTATAATGCTCGATAATGATGAATACGATAAATTACCATGATAAATATACCGTTGTCATGTTGTCTTCTCATCTATATTTGCTTTACAAAAGAATCCAGGTATAATAGTCAAAGAAGAAAAAGAAAAGTAATTCTTCTCTATTTTTTTCGTCTTTATTCTTCCTTTTCAACCATATAAGTAGTAAGGGATACATGTAATTTTGCTTTCACTTCACCATTTTGTATTGAAGATTGTAACAATATTTCGACTATGGCTTCAAATCAAATGCCTACGGTTGTGTACGTAAAAAAACCAAAAAAATGATTTTCCAAAAATATCTATTGTTCTTTATTGTTTCTAGTGATGTTAATTTGGTGAAAAATTTATCGTCATCATTAAAAGATTATGATGCTTTAGTCGTTGTTGCTACACAATTGGATGAAATTACAGAATTTCTTGATAGTTCAGTGACAAAAGATCTTCAATCGTTTAGTCAAGTGAGAATATTAAAATATTTTATTCTTTTTGAAAACCTGTATTTTAATTTTAGTTGAATAATAATTTTAATAATGAAGTTACACTTATTATGAATGAGAGTGTTCCAGGCAAACGTCTTGTACGTATATTCATCCTGCAAAAAAAAACATAAAAATACTTAAAGAAATAATATACTGTTTAGATTTATTCACCAACCGGTTCAATTGATCGAGATTTTGATGATGTACGTTGTTTTTCAGAAGCAGCATCAGCTGGTGTTAAAAAGGCATTATGTATTGGTGCAAAATCTCCACTTCTTGCATGTTTTGGTTCAAAACGATTTCGACAAGCTAATTTAGTTACATTACTTGCTGCACTTGAAACAACTTATGTGGTAAAATTAGAAAAAAAAATTATGATTTTTCTCTAACCATCATGAAAAACAAAATGTTCGTTTTTAGCCATTACAAATTCGAGAAGATGTGCCTAAACGTAAGAGTAAAGCTGATAAATTAGGTTTTTTTATTGGTCAAGCATCACCTAATGATACTTATTATGAAAAATTAATTAAATATGCTCGAGCTGTTGAGTTTGGACGCGCTGTTGGTCGAGATATTGGTGGAGGTGATCCTGAACGTATGGCACCACCACGTGTTGCTGAATATGTTCGAGAATTATTTAATGGTTCATCCGATATCAAAGTAAAAAACGAACATCTTTTTTGTCTATGATGTATTTTTAAAGAATATTTATATTTATTATAGGTTCAAGTAGTTGAAGATAAAAAAGAATTTGAAAAAGGTTTTCCATTATTTGCTGCTGTTAATCGAGCTGCAAGCGGTAAGTAATAGAAATGTTCTGTAAGTTCGATGACGATCAATATTTTATAGTTGTCGATCGCCATCAGGGTCGTTTGATCTTTCTGGAATATAATGGTGAAGGTGAAATCAATACAACTGTTTTACTCGTTGGTAAAGGCATTACCTTCGATACCGGTGGTCTTGATATCAAAGGTATATCAAAATGTTTTCATTTCTCAAATCCAATTCTAAATCATATCGTTTTTTTGTTCTAGCTGGTGGTATTATGGTGAATTTGAAGTTTTATTATTTTTTTCTTATTAAAATTTTAATCATCGGTTATTTCAGGCTGGCATGTCTTATGATAAATGTGGTGCTGCAAATGTTACTGGCTTTTTTAAAGTTCTCAGTGAACTTAAACCAAAACAATTCAAAGCTATTGGTGTTTTAGCTGTAGCACGTAATAGTTGTGGTGAAGAAGGTTATACATCAGATGAAATTTTAACATCACGAGGTGGTGTTCGTATACGAGTTGGAAATACTGATGCTGAAGGTAAATTATGATTTAAAATCTAAATAAGTATTTCAGATTGCTTTTTTTTTCTGTTTATTTAAGGTCGTATGGTTATGGCTGATCCATTATGTTATTTAAAAGAATTAGCACTTAAAGAAGTTAATCCACATTTATTCACAATGGCTACACTTACCGGACATGTTATTCGTGCATATGGACCAAATTATACGGTAATTTTATTTAAAAGAAAAGAAAAACAATCATAGAAAGATTGCTGTATACTATCTATTTTGGAACATGTTTCTTCACTATGCTTTTACTTAATTCTCCAGAAATTAGCTTATATATTATAACGAGGCGTAATTCATATAAGATCTTTGATTGTATATTAATATAACGTCTGCTACGTTTGTGAGAAGAAGAGCGATAGTTCAAGTTTCAACCATTAAACTTCAATACTACTTTTAGATTATGTTTGACAAAAGAATTTATTCTAATTTTTTTTTTCTTTGAATTCTAGGCAGCAGTTGATAATGGACCAGCACGAGAAAATCAAACATCACAAAAACTTCAAAGAGCAGGTGATGAAGTTGGTGATCCATTTGAAATTTCAACTGTTCGACGAGAAGTTAGTTTTATTGTTTAAATTCTTTTTATTCATCGTGTAATTTTTTGTTTATTTAGGATTTTGAATTTATTACTGATCATGGTGAAGTAGCTGAGGTACTTCAATGTAACAATCAAGCAAGTAGTGCTACATCTCGTGGTCATCAATTTCCAGCTGCATTTCTTGCTCGAGTATCTGGTCTTGATAATCATGGTTGTGATTCAAAAAATCCATTACGTTATACACATCTTGATATTGCTGGTAGTGCAGGAGATTTACCACATACACCAACTGGTCGTCCTATTCCAGCACTTTGTCAAATGTTTATTGCTGAAAGAGTTCTTTAATTTTATTAATCATTTTTTTCATATAGTTGTCGTCATTGATTCGAACAAAATATAATAATTTTATTTCTAAGATTTAATTTTGTCTTGTTTGTTTTTCATCAGATAAAATATGTATTTCGTTTTGATTACTTAAGTATGCAGGGTAAGAAAAAAGAGTAGTCTGAATTGAGAAGAATAAAATATATGTAAAGTAAAACGATATCAAAAAAGAAAATGAATACAGCTTTAGGACGCCCATTTATCAATGCTCTGTAACTAATCTGCAATATGCATCAATATTCGACACTAATGCATGAATAGTGCATATTACAATAAGCAATCAAACATAAACATCTTTTCATACATATAAAAGAACTTCAATAAAATTAGCCTGCAACAATTTAGAGACTGGTTGGAAGAAGTAACAGACAGTAGGCTCGTAATAATATTAAATGAATAATAGGAATGTCGCCGTGAACTTTGATAGGGTATTTGTTCACTTTAGAAATAGCTTTTATCTTCACATAGTACTGTGCGAACGTGTTAATCATGTTAAATAGTATATAGACTATTTCTAAAGTAAATAAGTGCTGCTGAAAGTCTATTGTGACGATTGATCCAGTAAAATTCCTTTTTTCCTATTAGTTAATAAGTAATGAATGAAAGATATAATTTACTGATTGAAAGAATATGTTATCAAATGTTGTTTCTTTTTATGAAATGAAAAGTTTGTGATTGATTCTTCCTTCAAATGAATTATTTCAAAAGACAGAAAAAGTTTTATGTATTTGTTCAGAATTATATAAATTGTTGTACAACTAGATAAAAAAAAAAAAACAAGGTGTTCTAAACTATACTTGAAAGATGTTTGAAAAACAGTTCTATCTATGTGATGAAATGGGTTATCTTGTGTATTCTTTTGATAACACTATTCTGAAACTTTCTTATAATTGTTTTAAGTCTATATGATAAACAATTCTGTCAGTTACATATTATCTTCAAAAACCTTTTTGTTATTTATCTTCTGCTTTTATTATTTCGATATCAATAAATAGCATTTATCTTGTATAAATATTCAAACGTATTGAATAAAGGTTAGAGTCAATATCTTACATTATATTGTGACATTATTAATGCAGTGCAAAGCATAGCATTTATGTAGTTCTTCACGAGTTGTTTTCTTTCTCAACGCACGTACTAAAGCTTGTCGTTTTGTATCGCGACAATCTCGAGAATGAAAAATCAGAAAATACTTATCGGCATGCACAATCATCAGTCATTCACACTTGAGAAAAGTTGAGTCTACTAGTTAAAAGAGAACGATCAATAGTATTGAAAATCGAATCGTTTCTATTCCCTAGCAGCGATGAGTGCGCTGGACACGCAAAATTTTTCTTCGAGTGGACAACACGAAAATTTGTTTAAAAGATGGTAGTAGGAATACATTGTCATGCTTTAATAGTTGCGTTATAGAATTCCATTTATATATGAATTCTACGATGTTTTTAAGAGTATCAGGCGTTGTAGACTCTTTTTATTTATAAGTATGAACATATCTCAAGTTAGCATCGAATTCTGAACAAATGTGAATATTTTATTCATCAAAACTTCAACTTTTATTTTTCTTAAAAATTTTTTTTCGTTAGATTCTGGTGAAAAATATATTATTTCATGCAAAATCCTATGCTAGTGATGAATATCTGATTGCTTTTAACTTCTTTCGCCTTAATCCTGAGTTAGATTACGACTTGTAGAAAAACGATGAAATTCCATAATGAACACTATTTATAATTTGTTATTTGATGCAACTATGAGTGTTGAAATCTGAACAATATTTATATCGAAAGCTGATTTGTATTTCACTTCGTTTCTTAGTAAAACACGAAACTCTCAGCTTCACAAAAAGAATTCATTTTTTGAAATTTCGTCACGACCGGTATTTTCGAAATAACTAAGCTTCAATTAAAAGAGAATCAATAAAATTTTTACTGATAATAGATTTAAATAGTCTCTGTCTAAAATAAAAGTTTCAAAGAATTGCTTTTGTCATTGTCGAGAAATACATTTTAATATGTAACAAAAATGAAATTTCGTAACGCTTGGTTACGCCGCCGTTCAAATACGCAATGAAAGTATCGAGATCGAACTAATATAATTTGTTTTAAATTTTTTCGAAGAACGTGTCGTTTACTTACACTAATACACAAGTGAAAATTAGGATTCAGGCACAGTTGTATATAGTACCCGCTTCTCTATGAGTTATTCAGAGTTATGCTATGACGAGATTTCTAATTTCTTAAATGGCTTTAGTCTGTAAATATAAAGATTCATACCAGCTTTGTAAGTTTAAAGCAATTTTTTGAAAAGTTAAGTTATAAATATTAAAAATTCTCAAAACTTTCACATGGAGAAATTAAAATTTTGTAGTAATTTTAGAGTTGCTACTTTTATAATAGAAATTGAACAACACACATGTGTTTCCTAATATAGAAATGGAAAGCAAATAAAAATTAAATGAATATATGTATGCTCAATAAATCTGAAATCTTTTGACTCAATTATGAAGATCATTTTTATAACAATTTTGAAAAAAATGCTTTTAATAAAATTTAATTTAATACTAACAAGTCCAACGAGAATTGTCGAACACGCTTCTAAAAAAAATAAAAAATATATTGTTTTTTTGACCTCTAAAGTGTGTGTTGAAGCTCAAAAAACAATACATTTTGAGTGTTTACATGCGCTTTCGGTCATGGTTGTCCGCTTGAGTATTCTAAAAGAAAAAACTTTCACCATAATTTAGGTAATGACGTCATCGATGGCTAAAGTAATTTGACTATAACTCTTATGCATCTTATTACATACGCTAAGAATAGATTCAACAGTATGAAACAAAAATTATGTAGGTTTGTTAATCCACTTATTTCTATATTTTACCATATGGATTATATATAGACATTAATTGAACTACAAGTTTTTTTTTTTAAATTTTCTATGATAATATCAAGCAGTAGATATTTTCTACATTTATTCATCAAAAGACAACTTATATTTTCTTATATCTGTCTTTTGTGAAATACGATCTAAAACCAATGTTGAAATATAAAGCTGAAACAATATGAATATTCCTCCTACTCTACCCCACAGACTGTTGCAAACATTGTTCATATATAATCAAAGGCCGTATATCAATAATTTCTCGTTCTAATATATGAGCTATTTCTTTATTGTATTTCCGGAAGATCAAATAAACGAATAATGAAGGTATATGTTCCGAAATGGATAGAATAAAGCAATCTTCTGTAATTAACAACAGCAGCTACATCGTGTTTCATATTTTAATCCTACAAAAATTGTGTTAGCAGCTGTTTAAAACTTTGCTTTCGACAAGGAATGCTTTCATTCCAAAGCTTTAAATATAACAGAATAGAACGCTTTCAGTTGATACCTTCCTTCAATTATAATATTCATGGAAGACTGAAATATTACTAATGATTTACTTAAATTGACTAACACTCATTAAAAAACATAATATTCCCAGTTTATCTCTTACAAGGAAAGAACTCCAGGTGTTACACGTCGATTAAGTCGATATTTTGCCCACCAATAGATCTTGGTGAAATTAGAAGAAGTTTAAAAGAGTACGCCCCAATACACTGTCCTTATTGAGTTACGAGCATTTTTCTGTCACAGGAAGGGCATATGTGAAAAATTCAATTAAGAAATTTTGCCCATAGATAGATCCTATGGTTATTAAAATATTCTGAAAATCTCAGCCCAAAAGAATGCTTTCTTCTTGAGATACTATATTTTGAAAACATTCGATGTCGTGAACTTTTCTTGTGGCACATATTGCTTTCCTTGAATATCCAATACCTCAAGAAGAAAAAATTCTTTTTTGAATTAAAGTTTTTAGGACTTGTTGATGACTATAAGATTCATCTATGGGTAATATTTAATAATTGGATTTTTTCATATATATATCTTGCCTAAGGCAGAAAATATAGAAAAACGCTCGTAACTGAAGAAACATAGCTTATGAGGAAGAACCATTTTAGACTTCTGCTGGTCTTTTGAAACCTACTGGTGTGCCAAGTATTAACTCAATCAGCGTGTCACACTTGGAGATCTTTCCTTGTTAGTCAAATCAGTGTTGCTGTTGACTAATAGACAAAAAACTATCCACATAAAACATTTTTTTATCAAATCAAAATCTTCATTTCAATAATGAGGTTGAAGAGGCAGTAGAGCGTAGGAATAAGATTAATCAGAATAAAAATAATATGAAGAATGTTATTATTAGATTTTTATTAAGAGTCATATTTGTTTTTTATTCATGCTTTCGACAAGTTATACTTGTCATTGTCATGAATAATATTAGAAGACAAAAACAAAAAAACTCTCTCTCTATCCATATATACAATACATTAATCAGACAACAAAGAAGTTAATTATAATTGAAAAATTATAATTTTCTATTAATTAGCTTATTTGTTTTCTTATTATACTTTGCATACTTATATAGATAGTGTTTTTGTTCTTGTTCTGTATCATTATTCCTGACAATGACAGATGTAACTTGTCGACAGCTTGAATAAATAAATATGATTTTTAATAAAAAGTCTAATAATATTTATCTTGTCAATTTAAAATTTATGAATGTCTAGTTCAAATTCAACAGATTGAAGTATGCAAAGAAAGAACTGTATTTAGCTAATATAGTAGACAGCTAACAAAACAAATGCTTAAATATTGCTAGCAAATATTGATGTTTAAAAAAAGAACCTTTAGACTTAAATTGAAAGTTAAAAAGAAAAATTAGTATAAACATTCAAACTTTTTTTCCATTCTTATATAACAGAACTCTCGCAACAGAGATTATTTCTTCAATATCATCGAGTGGCATCTATTGTTGCTTTATTTTGACATGTTATTGTTATCGTCCAATGCGATAAAAGTGCTACAATCTTTTTAATGTCAAACTCGCTGAAAGCAGCGCATCGTTTCAAAATAGTCTCCTGTTGTTATATGTATGCGTCGTCTATCGCTTTTATTATTCTTCCGGGAAGCAGAAGTGTGTTAGTGCGTCTTCTCTTTCTTTTTTTTTTTTTTTTATTCTCGTTCTTTCTCTTCTCATATACAGATTGCAATCAATCTTGTGTTCGTTTACAGTGTTCTGTTCATTACTTGCTTTCTTCTGCGAATTAAAAACAAAATAAGAAAACACGCAGATAGCTCATGACTGAATATAAGCTCGTCGTCGTCGGTGGTAAATATATTTAATAAACAAAACAAAAAACATGCTTATTTTTTTTTCTCTCTGTCAAAATAGCTGGCGGCGTGGGCAAAAGTGCATTAACAATTCAACTAATTCAAAATCAGTATGTATATTTTTCAATAAATGTAATAAAAAAAAAGGAATTATTTATTCTATTTGATAGTTTTATCGATGAATATGATCCAACAATTGGTATAAAACTGATTTTTTTATTCGAGATTATATTTATTTATTTTTATATGTATTCAGAGGATTCATATCGAAAACAAGCTGTTGTTGATGGTGAAACATGTCTACTTGATATTCTTGTATGTAGAAATTTTTATTATATTTTTTTTTAAATTAGTTTTCTTATTTATATTTGTAGGATACTGCTGGTCAAGAAGAATACAGGTATAAATATATATTAAACAAAAAGAAGTTTTATTATTTATTTTATTTAAAATTTTAGTGCTATGCGTGATCAATACATGCGTGGTGGTGAAGGTTTTCTATGTGTATTTGCTGTTAATAGTGCAAAATCATTTGAAGAAATAAAACAATATCGTGAACAGGTAAAAATTTATCATTTGAATAGATACAAAATTCAAAATCAAAATGAGAGGAATCAGTTTTCTTTTTCTATTTATTTAGATAAAACGTGTAAAAGATGCTGATGATATTCCAATGGTTTGTAAGTATAAATCAAAATATATATATATATAATTTATTAATTTTAATCAAAATAACAAAAAAACAAAATTCTAGTGGTGGGAAATAAAATTGATTTACCAACACGTACAATTGATTTATCCTATGCAAAAGACTTTGCGGCATCATTATCGATGCCATTTGTACAAACATCAGCTAAAACTCGGCAAGGTGTTGAAGAAGCATTTTATACACTTGTTCGAGAAATAAGAAAATATGTAAATAAAAAATTTCTTTTTGTTATAAAAGAAAACAATTTAATTTATTTTATTTTATTTTGTTTGTCTACCTTTCAGAAGGAACGTACACGTAAAGATCGCAAAGGACGAAAAAATAAAAATGGTGGTAATGGTACAAGTGGTAGTGGAAATAAATTTTCATTAAAAGATGGTCGAAGTCAAGGTGCAAAACGTAGTGGAAAACGAATCTGTGTGCTCATGTAGAACATTATTTTAAGTCATGTTTAGCAATATTTAAAAAGTCGTTTTTTGCTCTTTCTCTAATTCATATATAAAATGACGGATTTTTTTTTCTCTTTTCTTGCTTTGTATCCCTTTTTTCTCCCTGGATGTCAGATATTTGTTGTGTTTCCGAGAAACAACTTTTTTTTTGTTTGTGTGTGGTGTTGTGCTTTATTTCTTCGATGTTTCCTAGTCAAACAAATATACATGTCTCCTAGTTGTGATGTGATAGCACACAACTTTTTTCTCTTTTTTTGCTCTGCTTTGAAGCGTATTGTTTCTTCTTTTATTATTGTGTGTGCAGTAGCTTTGTTTTTTTTTTGAAATCTGAAGAATGAATCATCTTTTTTTTCTATACAAAGAAATATTTCGATTTTAATTTTTTTTTCTTTTTCTTTCAGAAAATATTTTTTTTTATGTCAATGTAAACATAATCAATATAGTATCTATTACAAACATGCAGACAACAGAAACAGTTACAACATCAAATATTGAATTAAACCAAAAGAAAGATGATGGATTAGCAGAAAACAATGACAAAAAAAGATCGGTACGATTTGAGCAAAATCCAAATTTTAAAGATAATTCTAATTAAACAAACTGAATTTTGTATTTAATTTAAACGTAAAGATTTGTATAACTAAGTCAATTAAACTTTCTTTTTTTATATCTATTATATCAAATCTTGATGTTATATATTTGATTGGTGGATTCGCAATGCTTTCGAAAAATGAACAATAGATATAATCAAACATTTTTTGATAGTCATAAACGTTAATTGAATCAATGAAATAAGGGATATCCTAAAATAAATAGATCTCTTAGTATTTTATCATTATCGCCGTCAATGTCTATTACTTCGACTTAGATTTTTTTACTAAACTATTCTTCGTTCAATTCTTTACAAAAGCAACTAAAACATTTCAGTATTGAAAAAAAAAAAAACTAACAGTGTTTGAAGGCTGTATATGGTCAAATTAACAGTATTTACTTTCAATAGTTAGTTCTTTTTTTTTTCTTTCTGACTAGACATGCATTTAAGAAAATTTCGTCTCAGTTTTCAAGTGTACTCTTTCTCGTCACCCTTAGTGAAGATTTCTTTTCTTTGCAAAGCATACCGATGCACGCATGTCGAATTTTCTTGCAGAACAACGTAACACTACTGAAAATGTCATACTTTTTCTATGAAACTTATATATCATACCAGTATGTTGTCTATACTTAGTCAACAAATCATTTGTCTTCATATTAATGATAATATTGGAATACAAAAAATAAATTGGTATATAACATAGGCATAGAAATTTTTACGAAATGATGCGAATAGTTTTTTTTTTTTCTCTACAGAAATCTTTAAAATGTCTAAAATAAGGAAAAAAGTCTGATTGCACGCCAATCAAAGCGTGTAAATGAAATTTGATTAAATATGCAGAAAGAGCTTTTCAAGAGCTTTTGAATGAATGATTAATTTTGTTTATATCTTGCATGTCTAACAGTTAATAGAATGACACAACGAGAAAACAATGTTACGAAATACGTTATGTGAATGTTATATTGTCTATGTTTGATTGTTAATATTTTATGCGGAAATATTTTACCAAGGCAAATTTTGAGAAAGAATTTCAGTCAAAATAATGAACATTGACAAAGATATTGATAAAATACTCGGAGACACATTTATTTTAGGACACCTGTTACATTGATTTATGGAATTAAAATAGATTAACATTTCCACTGTTAGAGTTATCAATATAGAAATGCGGTTGATTTCAATGCAAGTCTCTCATGCTTACTAGATATATATTCGATCTTAGACTAAAAGTGAATAATTCAATAATTGTGAATGCATTTGAAAAATGCTATGTTAACATAAATTTTAAAAGCTTATATCCAAATTTCATAAGTCTGCTTAAATATAGTTAGAATAAATGAGTTTTCTTTTTTCTTTTTTCTTTTCTAATATTCAAGTGTTATAGAGTGATAATTTATAAAAAATAATCAAGGTTGTAAATTTCAGTTAGTTCATTTTTTCTCACTTATAACTTCAATTTTCATGATAATTAAAGTATGATTCTTTTTGTTTTTTCTTTTAGCGTTTCCGAAGTCCGATCAGGTAAGATGAATATAACACTTATCAACAACAGTAAAAAATAACTTATATCCTTATTTTAATTGGATCTATATATCATTTTACTAGATAAAAAAGTACTCTATCTATTGTATATATTTATTTTTAGTCATATTTATGATAATATTTTTTTCTTATGTAGCAAAAATTATATATATATATGTATATTATTCTTTAGAAATATTTTTAAGCCGAAAAAGGACGATGAAAAACCAGCACCTTATTATCGACTTGAAGAAGAAAATCAATATTCTGACTTACAAGTAGATTTTCATTCATTCATGATAAAAAAATACAAAAACAAAAAAACTTTTAAATCTCATTTCGTTTTAGTTTCAAGAGCCAGAGGTCAAAGTACCCATTTACGCCATTATTTTAGCTATTGCACTCTTTCTTATCGGTTCTGTGATGATTATACTAGGCTCGTTAATGTTAACTCGTCGCATAGAAACACAAGTTTGTATTTTTCTTTTCAATACGGTATATGATTGTTTGCTGGTTTTTTTTTTGCTGTTATAGTATAGTGATCGTACATGGCCATTAATACTTGTGGGAACATTAGTTTTTCTACCTGGTTTTTATCATTTACGTATTGCTTATTGGGCATGGAAAGGAGATCAAAATTTCTCATTTGCTGATATACCAGACCTTGATTGGTTTTGAATATTAGTTCATTGATACTCTGTACAGTTATTTTTTTTCTCATACTTATTTCTTTTTTCAATTACAAATAAAATAAATATTTGTTTAATTGTTCGATATTCTATTTCATTTATTAATCGATCAAATTTCTTTTTTTTCCACAATTATTAAATCAATACATACTCATATAAATTTCTTCAGCGATCATTCGGAAAACATGAGCTGTATAAGAAAATAAGTAATTGTTCACGATAAAAATAGATTTCTCGTTTATAAAGAATTTCACACAGCAAGATTCTCGGAAGCTTACTAATACTCTCGACATGTTTTCCGAAACTGAGAATTATTTTAGAGACTTTTTTGATCGATTGTAGAATCTTTTGAGATTGTCGAAATATTAAGCAAAATGTCTGTTAGCATTTTTATCTATTTGATTTTAGTTTGCAATAGCTTAATTGACTCCATATCAATCGTCCAGCCCAATCGTAAATTCGATTCTTATAAGTTCAACTGTCAAATATTTAATTTGAGCATATGACTTTCGAGTTCTTGAATATTATCAATCCAATGATAACCCAGTGAATGATAAATATACAGCAATCTGTGGATCCTCAGAATAAAATTGATAATATGATTTATCTCGTACACATTTAAAATAGAATACAATATGATAGCATAGAAAAAAAATTAGCAATGTCATATTCGTAATTTAATTTATAATTTAAGATACGTTGTAGTAAATCCAATTGGCGTTTAACGAAATGACATTGTTGTGTTTTATAGAACGTTAAAAATTAGAAATGAAGTATAATCGTAAATTTCTAAAGACGTAATCGGTATTTTTACGGTCTAATACCCCTTTTCATAGTCTGAGAGACTCATAATTATTTTTCCTTTTCATTTGCATCATTATCATTCATTAATATTCACTTCAATTTTCCAAAAAATTTGAAAAATCTACTATTTTTTTTTCTCTATTTTTTTCCAGAATACGCTGCTTAAAATTTGCTACGTCAACATTTGTGCTACAAGGACAAACGTTTTTTTTTTTCCTTTTGCTAAATCGCATCTTCTTCCAACATACATCTAAAGCTTTACCTCGTCTCTACTGTTGCCCTTGCCGATAAAGAGGAAAGAAAAATCGGTGTTGACTTTCTTTTTTTTTTTCTTCTATCCTTTTCTCTAGCGCCATATATAAACTGAGAACATGATGGTGTATAACGAGACAAAAGAAAAAATAGAGTATAATATTTCGATTATTTTAGATCGCTTGAGCAATGTGTATGAAAGTAACTTGTGACAAATGTGGCAAACCAACATGGAGAGGCTGTGGCCAACATATTGAACAAACATTGAAAGATGTTCCGGTTGCAGATCGATGCAAATGTCCAAGAGATACACCAGCAAAATCTGATGGTTCAAAATCATGAGCAATATAATCAGATCAAGAATGAAGAAAAAAAGACTTATAATTGTATTCCATTAATTTTTCTTTTTAATATCCGTTTTCCCACTTGTTTCAATAAATAACTAGAGAATGAATATTTATTTATTAACTATTTTTACAGAAGTTAGTTGTTAATTGAGAAATTATAAATAAAAAGTTAGTTGATTTTAATGTAGACTATTCGGTACAGTTCACATTCATGAACCAGCTTGACCTATGTTTTTTAAGTACACAAAATGCGAGCAAACAAACAAAATACATTACTCATATATCTAACACTTTGTCATGTAGAAGATTTTCAGAGAAAAATATCTGAATATATTAAACATCAAAATTTATAATCTATACAGTTTATTTATAAGCAATTGTGTCTACTAAGTGTTAATAAACAAATTTTTCATTAAAAAATTAAATTTGATCGATAGTCGACTTCGTTATCATCAATATCAACTTGATGATTAATTGTTCGAGGGATATGCATTTGTTTTTTTGGATATTTTTTTCAATCATAAGCAAGAGAAACTTCTCTTTTTTTTAACACATGTCATTCTTCGTCATGTCATATTTAGAAACGAAGGTTTGCTAGCAGCTGTAAATTATCAATTAGATGTAGTCTTTGGTTTTTCTGTTTATTAGTAATAGATTGAAAAATATATAGAATCATTATCCAAAATAGAGCTCGATATTAATCACCATATTTTTCTACATTGAAATGTTTCAATAATTTTTAATAAAATTCTTTCGATATCTACTGACATCTTTGTTTCATCGAATTGTTATCACGCGGAAGAAATAACCATACAAAGTATTACTCATATGTTATATTATCACAGCTGTTTTTTTTCTTTAAAACTCGAACTCTTCTATATTCTTTTCTTTTCTTTTTTTTTTTTTTTTTATTAGTATTAGTTTTCATTTAAAAATGGGTAACATATGTTCATGGTGTTTTAAAACTGAAGATGATTCACAATTGAATAGTAATCTCGATGATCATTCAGAGATTACTAATTCACAACGTCCATTATCTACACCAAAAGTTAATGATCGAACACCGTATGTTATTTGGTTCTTAATTGTTTAAGATTTTATGTTTTTTAAATAGACTTTTAAGTAAATCGGGTAATCATAATAATCAATCAGTGACATCAGCTATTTATAATTCACAATCAAATGGCGAAATATTACCAGCAACACAACTTCCACAACCACCTTTAATTAATGAAGTTAGAACAGATACCAAAGCAGGTGTGAATAAAAACAGAAATGAGAAATATTTATAATTTAAATTGTTTTTTTTTTTTTTTTTGTATAAAAATTTTAGCAAATGAAACAGCTGAAAGTAAAATGGCATTTATTGTTGAAGGAATGCTATCGAAATTAATTGATGTTAGTAATAGTGGTTCTAATATTCATCAAGCAAATACAAATACAAATGAATTAGATACAGAAAATGATTATTTAAGACAATTATTAACAAAATCTTTATCATCAACAAAAATATTAGCAATACCAGATGCTGGTTTAAATAATCTTCCATCATTACTTTCTGGACGACCAATATCATCTGATATATGTCATTTTGTAGCACATACAGCCGGTGAATTATCAAGTTTATTAATTAATGAAATAAAGATAATTCATAAAGAACAACTTGTTGTTGTCTTCGAATAAGAACTCATATATAAATATATATATATATAGTTATTATGTGTGATTGTTATTCATTTTTAAGTGCTAATTTTTTTTTATTCATCATTGATAGAATTTTTAAAAAAAACACCCACACATCTATATTTGTGATAAGTAAATTTTTTCTCTAGATTAAGCAAATATGACAGATGAAAGCAATATTGTGAAATCAGCCGTAAGTTTTTCTTTGTTAATGTAATAGTAATTTGAATTTCGATATTTATTAGAATAAAAACGATGAACAAGAAAAGGTGATTAGAACAAAAACAAAAAAAAAACAGTGTTTTCTAAAAATTTTGTTGATATGTGTTTATTTGATATCTTGTTTTTTTAAGATTGAATCGGATATTGAAGAGGATGATAATGATGATGTAGACAATAGAAGTAATGCTACAACTACGGATGATGAATTTTATAATGAACTTATGGATGCCCCACCCGAAAGGGAAGATCATTTAAGTGAGATGAAAAAAAGAAATTCAAGAAATATTTTAAAATTTATTTATTTATTTATTTTTTTTCATTTTATAGTGCCCGATGGATGTAGTGATGAAATAATTGCTATTGAACATTTAACATCGTGTCTTAATCGTCGATATAATTCATGTCCAGTCGTTTTTACCGGTACACTTAAAGACGCTTTAATAGAAGCTTTTAATTCCAAAGAAATTAAAGAAGTAAAAGACTTATTTGTTACTTTGTATTTGATTTGCTTTGTGGTTTCTAGCGACGACCACTTCTTATCTATGTGAATAATGATAAAAGTCTTTATTCAAATGTATTTTGTAAACAATTATTATGTCATGATAAAATTATTGACTATTTAGTAAATAATTATGTTCTTTGGACATGGGATGTTACATTTGAATCAAATGGAGAAAAGTAAGATGTTCTCACTTTTTTTTTCGTTCTTTAAAATTTCTAATGAGATTAAATTCATCATTCCTAATAATCAAATCAATCGAATTTTTTTGACCATAGAGTTAAACGTAACCAAAATAAAAATATTACGTTAGCTTTATTTGATTTTAATGCATCATTAACTCTATCACAAGTTTGTTTGCTTATTTTTTCTTCTTCTTGATGACATATATACTTTTGCAAGTATTCAGGTGCGTACCTTTTCGTAATATGTAATATAAAAAAAGGCAACATTCATCAAGATATGAATTATTTTTGTCTGATAAAATCATTTTTTTTTGTTTTATCGTATTTATAACGAAGAGCAAATATTTGACATTCGAAATACATGAGAAACGATATCGATTAATGTTACTGCAAAGAGAATTATTCGCTAATAAAATATCATATTGCAAACTTATTTTAACCGATGAGATTTATTTAATTTTAAAAATGAGTTCAAAACTTTTATAATCCTATTTCGATTGAGTCCAACTTAAAAAAGATAACCTTAGAAATAAATATTTGTTAGATTTGAAAGTTCTTACCATTTTAATGAAAATATCATTGCAAAAATTTTCATTGAATGAGAGATCTGTTTTATGCAACGGCTCTCTATATAAAGTAGATCCTCATGATGTATGAAAAACGTCTAAAAATATAAGTGCGTTTATATCTTTCCTATAGACTTTTAGGCATTTTATTAAAATTTCAACATATGAAATATACCAATAAATCTAATATCGGTATTTCGATGTCAAATTTTGTCTACAAACAGATATTCTTGTAAATTGATTACTCCGAAGATATCATCTCAATAGAATGTTATTTTTATGAGATAATGAAGTTCGAAATAATATTCATAGTCTATGAAGGATGCGAGACTCTTATGTGTTTTTTTTCTGGAACTTGAATATCTCATAAAGATAAAAATTTTTTCGATTGAATTTTTTCGAGCATTCTATTTATAAATCGGCCTAAACATGATAGAAATACCATTATTCTATTTATTGCTATATATCATGTCATACGCTGAAACATCAGTAAATAGTTATAACTGTAGAGAAAAACTACAAGGACTCTTATCATGTCAATATTTTTTTTTATATATCCCAGGGGTCTACTTCATGCAGAGAGTCTCGAACTCGAAAACGATAATAGTGTGTGGCGTATACAGAATGAAAACAATTTTATTCTGCTTTTTTTTTTAAAGCTTTAGACAGCGTCTAAAACTAATCATTTTCAAAGAAAAAAAAGTCTTATCGAACACTATGTCAACAACAAATGTTAATCTGTAAATAAAAATATTCAACAAGACTGATTCTATTATTCAGCATGAATTCGTAGAAAAAATTTGATTGGCATTCTTAAATAACATTTCTGAGAAGACAACAAGCAAAAGAAATTAAATCATTGGTTGACATCACACATATTATTTTAATTTAAAAATAACAAAAACATTCAATGATTAGGAAAACATTATGTTAAATGAAAAAAAACACATAAGAGTCTCGCATCCTTCATAGAATATGAATATTATTTCGAACTTCATTATCTCATAAAAATAAAATTCTATTTAGATGATACACTCGGAGAAAAC
>CAJNSZ010000015.1:1164104-1221020 GCA_905329745.1 Rotaria sp. Silwood2 | reverse complement strand
TAGTTATGCAGTATAGACAGATAGTACTTAAGCACATATTTCTTGATGATATATGCCAACAGATTTTCTACTTTTTGCATGCTCATCGTTTCTCTCTCTCGTTACAATGTCTCGCACACAATCACTACACAAAATTTATCAGGCAGGCACATTGAATTGTTGTGTTTAATGCGGCCATGTTGTTTCAGTAGATGGTTAGCGACGCTAACGTCGCGCTACTTGTTTTTTAAGACTACAGTTACATCTATAAAAAATAAGTCATTTTCATAAGGTTTTTTTTTTTGTATTTTGAAATACACTATATAGATTTTGTTTACTTTATTTGATATCAAGGAAATAAAATAGTGTTTATAATCTATGTACAGAACGAGCGATACATAGTCTGTATACACCCTTACACAACCTGGTTGCGTCATATGCACTGTGTTCTGATAGTTCATATAACTCACTATTATGATCATATATTCCTGTGACTGTATTTGGAGTTATAGAATTCTATATAGAAAAATATAAAGCAAAACCAAGACTGCATGAGACCTTTATAGACAAATAAAGTAAGTGAACGTTTTTGTCTCGGTAAATCAGTGCATTTCTTTATTTACAACACAAAAATATGCAAACTGTCGTGCTGAATCATGTAAATAGCGGTATCTGTCAGAGTATGGTCATTAATTTAAATATTTAACTAATCGATCGGAGCGGAGCGATGGCGGAGTGCTATTTTAGTTGCTCTGTGGATCTTTAATGCAGCGCGTTGTAGTATGCTTGTTTATCAACAACTCCAACATACCTATATCGTATCGAAGCTAAATTGATCGATGAAGTTAATTCAATATAACTAAATATCAAATAATTATCAATCAATTTATGATATTAAAAACAAAATATATTCCTTTGACGGTAAGAATATGATCTAGATACGGATATTTACCTATGTCTGTTTGTAACATAGTTACTATATAGCTAGTAATTATAGTATTAATGGTCGCGTAGGGTGACAAACAATGGCACTTACGCATTAGAACTCAAATTAATCGAGGAGTAGTATTTCAGGATGAAGAATAAGAAATTCGTGTCCATTGTGAAATGGCTATATACACTTGGTATTTCACTGTATTGTAAACGATCGAGTACTCGGTTTTCAATCCGTTATCAACTGTGCACGGCGTCATAAAATGAAGTCGTAATACTACGCCAACTAAACATCAATTTACCTCTATTTGTGACTGCAAACTGTATGAAACGACAGTACACAGTATCGTTTTTTACAATCTTAACGACTGTAAACATCGTCCTTAGGAGTCATGCAATACGTCAACATGCAAAAATTATTATTATTATTATTAAACTATTGAATGGTTTGACCGATTATTCAATGTCATATGCAAATTTGAATAATGTGATATTAATGTTTTTGCAATAGAAATAGTGCTAACATAACATATTATTTATTAATATAAAACATAAGTTTTATTTCGAATATGAAGAAGACACAAAGTAATATGAGTGACGAAAAACTGCAATGCTTTGAGTTTCAAGTTGTTTTATTTAAAATATTCAAACTTTGATCATACAATTTTTAAAATCAATATACTACTATTAATGACAGTATATCATTTATAGAAATTCAATAGTTAGATACATGTCAATATACAATACGGTATATCAAGTCACTTGTTGTGTTTACCTAATTAGTACTTTAATTATTAACGGCACATTTATATATCTAAGTGCACCGATATACGTATCTCTATGTCGTCAGTGTAGAATCAAGTGAATCGAGTCTCGATAAATGTTACTTGTAATTATTGTTATTTTTTTTATTTTAAAAGCATTTCTATCGTTTCTTTACGCATAAGCATAGAAGAAATTATTCAGAATAAATTAAATATTACTTTTTGTTAATACTTTATATGATTAGAGAACTATTCTGACGACCCTAAAGTCTGTAAGTAATGAAAGACTTCTCCAGAATATTGTGTTCTACTTTGAACAGCACATAACTATATAATTATAACAGCTCTCACAATATCTTTTATTCTCGGATGTTTTGCATTTTTTACTGTAAATCTGAGAAAAGAATCGAAAAAAAGAATGTCATAAGCAAAAACATCAATTGTGAAAAATAGAATAAAAAAGACTCATTCGTAATAAGGGATCACTAGAATTGAATGGCAAAAGCATTCTTCTTTTCAGTCGCGTGTTCTGTTGCTTACGTCTATCGTTCAGGCGTTGTATATGTATATATGAGTGAATTGCAGCTGTGTTGTACGATTCAAATTTCGAAGTGTGTTTCTTAATGCTTTGTTTGTTGTGAACCAGCTTGTATATGGATGTCGTGAAATATGGTTTTCAAAAGTTCAATTTAGTGAAATCTTTGTTTGACTCAGTATAAGTCTGATTCTCCTGAGCATACAACTTGTTTTTATATGAAGTAATTCTCTTATAAGTATTCAGTTAAAATCTTATTGAAATCAGACTATAGTATTCCCGACATCTTTTTAATTAGTTACAGTCATTAGTGTTGTCAGAATAACTTCATAATTATATAAAATATTAAGAAAAAGTAATGTTTAGCTTTTCTGAATAATTTCTTCTATGTTTATTCGTAAAAAATTATATATATGTTTTTAAAATGAAAAATTAACTATATACATTTGAGCAAAAGTCTTTTCGCTTTCTCCTCTCCCGACTCCATCATTCTTTTCGCAGTTAATCTCTTTGTTCTCAAACGAATGTTAATCTTTATTCTAATGTAGTGTATAATTGATGACAAATTAATGGAATGAAGAATATACGTCTCATAATACAACTGAGCAATAGTAAAAGTCAGTCAGTTGACAGAATGCTTCATGACAGGATGATTTTTTTTTGTATCTGTTAACTGTTTTACTGGTTTGAATCACTAAACACTCTGCATCACCGACTCGAAACTTCACCGACAAGACGGCACAGTCGATTATACAAATACAGATAAAGTAAAACTAGTCAAATATTCTGAAAATATTTTTAAAAACGGATAGCCGAGCCATGAAGGATTCTAGCAGCCAGCTCATTTGTAGTGTTGCCAGATTTTACTGAATGGCATACATTTTTTACTGAAACAGGTGGAAATCAATCATATACTATACTAATATACAGTATTTCAATGTTTCTTGTAACCAACGCTCACTTAAAGCCACAGGGGTTCGAAACAAAAAGAATCAGTGAGGAGAAAGATTTTTGTTCCGAGTATGTATATATTAAGTAATCGATCAACAGAAAAATCACATTCTCTTGCTTCAGTGGCGTTTGAAACTAATAACTACATACAAACTTCGTTTGATCCAAACAATTCAGTTTAAAAACAATATACAATGACACAACCGTGGAAACGTAATGAAATTCTATTTAGATTACCTACTAATATTGTATTTCAATGTATCTGTCTATTTTTAGATGAAATATTTGGCTGTTTCGACGATATCCCAACATGTTTACTTGGTTGGTGCTGTTCTTGTTATTTATTTGGTCAAAATGCGGAAAAAATTGATGGATCAAGCAAAATCGGCATGTGTGTGGGTTACTTTTGTTTATCAGGCTGTTATCTGTGTTGTTTACTTCATAAGCCACGACGACAAGCCCTACGTTATGCATATAGTCTCGAAGAAAGTCCTAGTGATTTGCTTGCTACATGTTGTTGTAGTGCTTGTGCTAATTGTCAAGAAGCAAGAGAAATGAATGAACGAGGTTTGTCACGAATTGTCTTCTAAGTCTATTTTCTAAATTTTGTTTTAATTGGTATTAGGAATACAATCTGGTAATCGTATTCCAGTAACTTCTCAACCTCGTTAAAAGGCATGTTTACAATTGATAAAAAAAACACTAACGAATATCATCTTCCATTTCTTTTTTTTTAATTTGTTCTTCATTTAAACTATTGCATGAACTGTTTAAGAAAACAACTGTATTCATATTTTACAAAATAAAACATAATTTTTAATGGAAAATAAAAGAAGAAACGTTTTAATAATTACAAATTCAAGAAAGAAAAGATATAATGATTTAATGAAACAACGCGGTCACATAAATATCGTTGCACTAACAAATAGTATTAATAATTGTTTGTATATTTAATTTTTTGTGAATTATAAAATATTTTATTTTTCAAATTATCATATGCACTTCTTTATTTCGATGCATACTCCTTACAAAGAGAAATCGAACAATAACATATCCTTGACGTTAAAATTGAAAAATAGTTTACCAAGATAGTGCTATCGTTTTGTAAAACTTCAAATTTTAAATAGACAGTTAATGATAAATTATGCTTGCTAATATGTTTAAACATCAATCAGTAAAATTTACTTACAAATATTTAAATCAAAAGGTAAGTAAAGAGATTGAAATGATTTGCTTTTCTTTTCTTCGTTTCGTTCCTTCTTTTTGCCATGTATTACACATGTAATGAAAGACATTCATTTAGGTACTCTGCTTCTTTCTTTTCTTCCTACTGCAGCTTCGAGTCTAAAGGACGAATATGGTAAAAATTATTCAATATAAAAAGGATGAAATGAATCGAAATGAAAGACCTTGATTAAAAAAAGGAAAAAATGAAAATATTGAATTAATGAAGTAACATTTTATAATGTTGATGGAGTAGAGATATTAATTGGTAAACATATAGTTAAAAAATTACTATGAACCTTGCAGAAAATAGAAGAAAGTTTATTACAGATGTAGCAAAGCCAAGCGTCATAGACCTTTATTTAGAGCAAATATTTATCTTCTATAGCATGCTGACAGTGGAAAAAAATTATTCTTTATAAAATTGAAATTCATCATAAAAGTTATGTGGGCGTGAATGAAATAAAAGCTCGTTCGAGTCCGTACTCTATTTAATACGAATTTAAAAAAATACTGCTGATAAAAAATCTATATTTTGTTACTTCTAATTATATATATCATAAACTAACCATTTTGTAACCAAATACGACTAATTCAAATACTAATTATTTAATCTTTAAACTGATAATTTGATTATATTTTTCATTTTAATTTCTATTCATATTCATTCGATTCAAATAATCTTCTATAAAATATTGCTTTATTATTTATTTCCAGTCTACTAGTAGAAAGATAGACGAATAAAACAAAATAGCCAAAAAGAAAAAATGAAAAAAAAAAACTAATGAGTATTTTTTTCATGTTCACAAGCGAGTAATAGTTGAATCAGAAGCAGTATTAGTATTATTCTTTTCTTCTTCAGATGAATTTGTTGATGGTTTACTAAATAAGTCAGGAACACCTGGTCGTGAAGATTGTTCTTCAGGTTTTGTTATTGTTGCATATTCACCCATATATTCAGGTGATCTTTGATAATTACTACTAAAATCTGTAGCTGTTAATGGTATTTGATGAAGATTAGGATCCTGTCGATTTGTTGATGTTGATTTAATACTTGTTTGAGATGTTGTTTCTGTTTTATCGATAGCTGGTGAATGAATCCATGGACGAATACGTTCAGCAGCCGTTGATACAGTATCTGATCAATCAAAAAAAAAGAACAGAATATTAAAAGTCAAATTGAATGCATTACAATATCTTCATTCTTACCATGAAAAGTACTATGAGTAGATGGAGATTTCGTTTCATGATTGGAGATAACAGATAATGATTGATCTTTTGATTTTGATTCTGTTCGAGGACTTTGTTGTTTTGATGTTAATGTTTCTGAATGATCATGGATGGATGGCGTAGTTTTTAAATTTGATGGTCGTCTAGCATTGGCATCAAATTTATTTATAAGTCTATTTGTATGTAATGAATCTCTTTTAGGTCGAGACGGTAAATATCTATGATCACGATGATGGAGTAATTTTTCAAAACGAGCATTCATTTCATTATCTTCACCAACAATTTCATCTTGATTCCGAAGATGAATTGTTGCCTAAAAATATTTATTAGATTTCATATTTATTTGATCCATATATGAATACTATTAAAATAGCTTATGCGATGCATGAAATCATTAGAAGATCAATGAAAGTAATCAAAACAAATATTTGATATGATAAAAATCCCATATTTTTACGAATATTTTGATTTATTTCATATTCTTTGATATATCATTATGAATGAGATTAATACGATAAATATTTCAATAAATATCAGCTTTTATCTAATTATACTCAGGTCATATCAAAAGTAGTGATACCTTGATGAAGAAAAAAAACACCTGCAGACACAAGTTTATCAAGTGTGTATTTCATGAAACATTGTAAGTAGTTCCCCTGATTGATTGAGAGTATGAATGTTGTTATTGGCTTCATATACACTAAAAATCTTCAAAAAACCAGGGAGCCTACTTCAAATATTTGCTGAAATAAATACTTGACAAACTTGTTGCTATAGATTTTTTGTGTCAAGCTATCGAGGGGTGTCCAAGGACAGAGAATTAGAAATTTCTCATCAGTTCTCCTACAGTTCCTTGCATACTAAAGGTAAAAATATGGAATATTCACGATAGTTTTTGTTCTCACACTCTTTTTCATCTGCAAAATTGTGAGAACCAATAGTTCCGTGCGCAAATTACTTTTAAAAAAGCAATATCGCGGCTTTCGTGAATGGTGGAACTGTGAGGGAACCAATGGTCAATTCCCATTTCCTCTAGGAATTATCACAGCGGCACTAACAATACCTCGACAGATTAGGAATTCCTATTTCTCAGTCCTTGGACACTGTTGGCCAAATGAGCTATTTTTGACTTTTGTTTATTGATAATTACCTGAATATGTCATGATTTAGGACTAAAAATTTTTATCACGATTTCTCTGCTACATTCTCAATATATTCTGAAAATTTCATGCGCTTGGCCTGTGATCGATATATGAGGAAAGGAAACCTTATACTAACCAAATGATGATAAGAAAGTTAGATGAATATCATCATTTTTTATTTTTCAACTGTACATTCTATAGACAATCGAATATAACTAAAATATCAAAGAATATTTATCAACGAAAGTGAATCCTTGATAATTGTATCTTTTATTCTACTAATCAATTATTATTCTATCGACATTCATTGATTGATCGGTTTCAACTACAATAAAACCTCTCTAATTTGAACACCATCGAGACAGATCAGAAGTGCTCTTTTTATGAAGAATAGTTAATTTTTTTCAACCTATAAGTATTCAGTTACAATCGTTTGTTGGCTACATAACGTAATCTTTTTCTTCTTTCCAAAAATCTATTAAATCAATTTTTTTAATCAAAGGCAAATCAATACATGTTGACTAACACAAAAATGACAAGATGCTATACCAACCACTGCTGATATTGTCTAATATTGTTTTTTTTCTTCTTTTAATTATCCATGATTAGTCCATTTCTTGTTCCTAAGCGTCCCATGATTGTTTATCATAACATTCTTGTTTTCTCGTTGTGGGTGTGGGTGATATGTGGTTCACATTACAAAGGTTGTCATTTCTCGTAGGACTAGAAATAAGTGCCCACTGTTTGGAATAAAGAAATGCTTATTTATAGCAAAACTTGCTTGCATGAACAATAGACTATCTAGTATCATGAGGTATTCACTTAGTATTCATCTATACAGATTTTATACTCTCGATCGATGTTTTCTATTAGATTAAACCATCAACTAGCTCGATTTCTTTTTTTTTCAATGTTAATGAGACACAATTTGGCAAGTATGGACTAATACCTCACTATAGAAAATTTAATTAGTAATTTTAGCAATGATATATCAATTTTGAGATCGAGACATTGTAAAAGTCATGAATCAAAATGTTGTTATTATTATTTTTTTATTATCAAGTCTGAAATAATCAAACTACACCAATGTCTAATTACATTTTAGAAAAATAAGCAGGCACACATCTTTTTTTAGGTTAACAATATGCAATATGAACGTATCATTTCAAAACTGCTTTCAGGGCATATCCTTGGAATAGGAACTGCTGTAACTAATACTGGCAAGTATTTTAAACCAAGTTCATATAGAGAAGGACAAAGATTTTTTTTTGTAAAGTAAATTACTTTTTTCGATAGAAAAGCATCAAGTTCTATGAAAATTCTTAGTTAATCATCAAAAGATGGATGCAGGTCTTCGCTTCACCGCCATTCACGTTCTAATTGAACTGTAATATAATAGCAATGAATTTATTTTATTCAGTAAGAATGGATCATGCATACAAAAGGAAAGAAGAACTACATAATAAATAGACACTCATAGATTATCGATTACATACTATATTACTAGTAAAAGAAAATAACTAAAAAAATTTGCCTGTTGTTACAACATGGTGTTGCATAGAGTCCATCGGGTTAGTCCCGGTACCAAACGTGGACCTAATTTAATCCGAGTCCTAAAAGTTTGTACCCAATGGACTCTTGCCGCACACAAAAAGTCGGAAAAAATATTTCATATCTTCGGGGTAACTATCCATTTTCGATTAGAAAATTTCATTGAAAGTATCAAAATCCCATTCAACTAGGTTCGGAACCTAAAAAAAGTTTGATCAATCGGGTTCGGATTCGCGTATCAAAAATGTTCAATAGACCATGTTCGAGTCCGAAAACTTTGAACCCGAGAAATTCTAGTGTAACGTCTAGGTATTTATCTGGATACGTATGTATAATTAGAAACAAAAAGAAGAAATCAACTGTAGATTCTAGACTTGGAAAACACAAACTACAATTTCATCGAGTACCGTTTTGATATAATGCATACAATTACTGATCCTTCGAAACCAAATGTGGCCACAATCGTACTCGAGTACGAGCACTTTGCCCGGGCTATGTAATGAAATACGTAGACATTATACAAATTTTCTTACTCTTCGTCTTGCATGATGAAGATTTGTATCAAGAAAATGATACATTCGTGCATCATCAGGATGATCTTCAGCTCCACGATTTTCAAACAACATTAAATCTGGTACAGGACGTTCTGGTGAACTACAAATAAAAAGAAACAGACTTAAATTATATAGAAAATATGATAAACAATTAAACAAACTTGGCATCAACAAGTTCTGAAACATTTGGAATTCTTCGTTCAGGTCTAAAATTATCTGCTGATGGTGATCTATGCATAGCTAATGAATGTCTAGCTGGTACAAGTCCTTTAGATGCATCATGAACTTTCATTGCTGATCGTACATTAATATTTTTAAATGTTTGTAATAATTTAATATCCATTCTTTCTTGTGGTGTTTCACGTAATAACCAACGTTTAAAATAATTTCGATCAAGATTTCGACATCTAGCAAAAATATGAAAAAGAGAAATTTTTATTAATAATATTTCATTAATTCTTACTTATCACGTAATGAATTACTTCCACCACTACCAGAAATTTCTTCTAAACAAGTCATTACATGATCCATCATCTTTAAATAATAATAAAGAACAAAAAAACAATGAATGAAAATTAATGAAATAAAAGTAATTTATATAATTTTATTTTTTTTTACACGATTTGTTAATTTAGCTGACATTGTTGGTTCTTCAACTTGTTTTCGTCGTACATTAAGCAATTTAACAAGTGGACCAATTGTAATACCCTATTAAGAATATATTATATAATTTTAATAAATAAATTAGTAGTTTTCGTTTTTACTTGAATAAAAACAGTAAAAAAGACAACAGCAATAGTTGCTGTAACAAATTCTTTTTTCTTTTCAATTTTTGTTTCATCAAGAATAAGTGCAAGAGCAAATGCAATAGCACCACGTAAACCACCATATGACATAATTAACATATCAATACGTGTTAATTCAAGTAAACGCCAAGTATTAGCTAAATTCGCAAAAATTGCAATTCCTAGAAGAAAAAGAAAAACAGAATATTAATCTTGTTTTGTTTTCATATATATATATATATAAGCCTATTTTTTCAGATTCATACCAATAACTCGATAAAGAAGACAAAGAAATAGTGTCATAAGAACAAAACCCGTATTCCATGAATGATTATCACTAACTGTTGATAAACCCATAAACATAAATATAATTGTTTCCATTATAGATGATAACATTTTAAGTACATATTCTGTTGTTGCATCAGATTTTTTTGATATATTAAATGATACATATTGTTTCATTACCATACCACAAAATGTTAGACTAAAAATTTCGATAAGAATTTTATTTGACAAATATCAAATGATCAACTTACGCTAAGATACCAGATACTGAAACCATTTCTGATGTAAGATAAGCTAAATAAGCATAAACAAGAATAATAAGTGGTTCAAGAACAGGTGTATGTTCAGTAAATTTCGTTGTAAAGCATGCAATAACTCCAAATATAATACCAATTAAAACCCCACCAAGTGCAACAACAAAAAACGATAAAACACCCAATACAATATCCATTGCAATAAGATTATTTTGACCAATTTTAGCAAATGAATCAAACATACGATATAGAACAACTGATACAGCATCATTAAGTAAAGATTCACCAAATACAACAATATACAACATATCATTAACATGTATTTCAGTAAATGTAGCTAAAACAGCAACAGGATCAACAGCTGATATAAGTGCAGCAAAAACAAGACAAGGTAACATTCCAAATTCAGTACCACCATATATTGGTGTAAATTGAAAACCCCATAATGTAAGACCAATACATATTGTATTAAATAATGTATTGACTATAGCCAATAATAATATTGTACCAAGATTATCGAAAAAAGGACGATTTGGCATAAAATAACCAGCTTCAAGTATAATAGGCTATAATATAGAATAAAATCATGTTCGAATATGATACAAAACTACATACATAATTAAAGTTATTACTTCGAAAATAACAAAAGTACTCATTTCTACAGATAAAACTTCATAGAATATCTGTTTGCTGCAATGAGTATTCTAATTAATAACTATGCTTACACATATATTTAATCAATTGGTTATTTAATATTCTTTGAATCGTCTTTGATCAAAAAGAAAAATCATTATCTTCATTACACCACTAAATTTAATATTTAACCATGTTTTTTTAATTAAATAGATCATCTGAAAACTGCCTATGAGAGAATCACTCGAGTTGATACCTCGCGTCTAAAATGAGAACTCAGTCATTATGTAGGGTCTATTGATACTACAGAAGAAATTTAGTAGGATTCTTCTCCTTGTGCTGTCCTTTTGGAGGTATGACCGTTGCATTGAATTTTGCTCTAAAAATTTGTCGATAGATAGCTCTTGATGTCATTAGAACCTTCTGACAATGTCAACCAAAAAAGTGGTCTCTTTTCGAAATATCAAAAATATCATTGACAATGGTACGGATTAGTTGAGGACCTTCGCTTGTGAGATAAGTTTTTCATTCGCGGTATTTCTCATTCAAATAATTGACGCTCATGTATAAAAGACAAATTATGTCTAAGGAAACTCAATAATGCCTAATCGTTGTATTGAGTGTTGTAATAAAGAAAATGATTTTTGTTTTTTGTAATCAAATATGATTCAACAAATAGATTATACACGAATAAGAATGATTACTGATTTGAATATTTACTGAAGTAAAAACTTGTTCTATGTACAAAAATCAGTAATTTTGATATTCTCTAAATATTTGCAATTTTCTGAAAGTTCAAAACCAAGTTAAAACTTTAATACAGATATGTAATTCAACTAAATAATGAAATTCATGTTAACTTTCAGGTATATTTTTTTTTGCAAAAGAGTTATGCCCTGAGGTCACCAGAATTGGGGAGGGGGAACTATACACAACGTGTTTTCCTGAGAAATTCAGATTACACTTTGAAATCTTTGTCTTTTGAAATATTCTAGTATGCAATCAGTCTTTTTACTCTTATTTTTAAAATCTCAAATTAATCATATAGCTTCGATTATCATCGTTTAGATTGTTAAATACTATTTTTCGTTCTTTTTTTTTTTGTTTCATATTATTATCAATATTATCATTGTATATCTAGTTTGAAATCTAATTGTTCATAGCTCAAGCTAACAATCTAAACTAATTAGTGTATTTCGAATGTACATGAACAATAATCCTAGACTTTTTAAAAATTTTTATAATTGTTATCTGAAAACAAATATAATTTCTTTTCACAGATGTTAGTAAATTATATAAATCGTAAATAAAAATAAATTTTTCTCAGTTTTATACTAGAAAGTAAATTTACACTGAATCATGTTTTATCTAAATTGATTTATGATCTTATTTCGACGATTTTTTTTGTTTCTTCCAAGATGTTACTTAAAAATAACACGTTCTTATAGATCTAAATTTAACCATGCTTATCAACAAAATGTATATTTAAATAATTTTCATTCAAAAATGAATAAGAGTTTCTTTCTTTGTTTTTTTTTCTTACTGGTAAAAGAAATAAAAAGAATGTATCACTATTGAGTACATAAGCTTTTTGTTCTGCTAAATGTGTAACATATAGGAGAGCACCAACAATAAGACCAAGTATAATTAAAAGACAACTTTCAGGAAATTTTTCTGTTAAACGATGTGACAAATGAAAGCCTAACAAAATAATAAATAATAATAATAATATAATCAGAAATAATTTAATCATACATACCAACTTTAGCAAGTGAACCAAGTAAAATCCATAATGTAATAGCATAAACATCTGCTACATGTTCAAAATTAAAATATGCAACATGAAAACGTAATTGTTTAGCTTGTTTATGTGTGTATGTTTGTTCGTTACAATAATATTTATGAATAAGTAAACCCAATATTATAATAAAATAGAAGCTATGTTTACTTTGAAACATATTTTAATATTCTTATATTGGAATGAACATAAAAAAGAGAAAATAATTGTTGATATATTTGAATATTGACTTGAAAATCAAACCTAAAATGAATAAAGAAAAATTTGAATTTTTAATAAAAATTGTTGCCGATTCTAAGAAAGAACTTCATATATGTTGCATAATTCATCATGAAACGATGATCAAATCTCAAAATGAAAAAAATACAAAATAAAAAAAAAAAAGAAATGTTGGCGATAAAGATCATAAATGACTTTCCTTCTATGCAGGTATGCACAAGAATGATACCCTTTTCAAACGAGACACGTTATAATGATAATGGTAATAGTAGATTTTTATTTTGCCCTTTTCTCTTGTCTTAATCAACAAAATCATAAAATGAAATAGATTTAGCTACAAATCACTAGCGTTCTTTTCTTTTCTTTTCCTTTTACTTTACTTTTCAGAAACACAAAATACTAACATGTGAATACATTTGTTGAATAAAATAATGCCATTCAGTACATACATTTGATATTTAAACCATACCATGTATATATTCATTTTGTTGCTCTTCAAAAAACTTACCTTGTACCTTAGCAAGTAAGAAAAATACAGTTACTTGAGTTTGTGTATGCATGATGTTTTTTATTTTTATGAAATGAGAATCATAGTACGCTTATATATATATATATATATATATATGATACTTTGAATGAAGGAAATAGAATTTCATATGTCCGGACATAAAAACAAAGTGGAGGAAATAAAACATAATTTAGTAAAGAATGAATAAAAACATTAGTTTTATTTCTGACCAATACTCTTTAAAATTCATAAGTTTATTTTTCGTTTGCTAAGAGTCATATAACGCAAATTTCATATGTAATCTATGCACGCACGAGTGCAAGAAACAAGGAATCTTAATGTTTTTTGCCTTTTTTTTTTTATTCGTCTCAACCTTCAACATGCAATACATATATTATACAATAGACGCTCTTCTTCATCGTTCTAAAATATCCAAGTAATAATAATATGCCCTTAAATTGTAAATAATAATGATTGCACGACAATGTTAGATATTTATTGTTCACTTTGAAAAAAAAAAGAAGAAATTGTTTTTTTTTTCAATGGAATAAATAGATAATATAAATAAGAAATGAGAATATGAATAACAACAACAACAGCGATAAAAGTTTATTCATCATCACTGTCACTTTCGGTGGCAAATTCTTCATCGTCAGCTTTATTATTTGTTGCTCCTTCTTCATCACTAAAATCCCATTGAGGATGATTATCAACAATTTCTTTTGCAGCTTGTACATCAAACTAAATATTTTAACATAATAAATTTTAATTTAAATGAAGACAAAAAAAAACACTTACAGCAAGATTTTCCATAACATCAACATCAAAATATGAATCAGATCGTAATATAACTGAATAAACATAATGACCTGGTGTTTTTGGTGCAGAAAATTTAATTTCAATTTCTTCTTTATCTTTTAATGTGCATAAATAGACTGGTGCACTAATTAATGAATAATGCTTTTTATCAGCAACATATAACCACCAACATTCTTGTTTTATCTAAAACGAAAATAAAAGAAACCTTTTTTAGTTTTTTGCTTGAATTAAACATACTTCCGGATAAAATGGACAAAAAACTCGATGACTAATTTTTGCTTTTGTTTCTAATGTTTCACGTTTACGTTGTTGTTGTTGAAATCGTTCAAGAAATGTATCTTCATCATGATCAGAATTTTTTCGTGATTTTTTTATTGTATTTGAAGGAGTTTCTTCATCATTATTTTCATTTTCACTATTATTATTCACTTCTTCTTTTGATGCTTCATGGCGTTGACGTAATGTTGATGGAGAATCTAAGAAGACATATATATTTGTCTAGATATTTTTGTTTAAATTATTTTAATTTACCATCAGAATGTTTCGATGAATCATCATCTAAATAATTAAAAAACAAAACAAAATTTAATTAGACAAAAATTATCAATATTGAATTTTGTTTGTTTTTTTTTTTCTTTCTTATGATAATTAACAAAAGAAAACAAACAATTACGAACCACTTGAATCTTTTTCTGTTCTTTTTGGTTGATTTTTATTACTAATAGTTGTTGTTGGTTGTTTATTCGATGCATTATTATTCGTTTTAGATGATGTTGTTTGTCCTTTTTTTTTTGATTTTTTTTTCTTATCCGATTTATTATTCCAACCTTTTGATGTATTCGATGCAGTTGTTTTCGATGTTTCATTAGTCTATAAAAAAAAAAAAAAAAAATTGAAAATATTTACTCATTTTGAAAATCTTAACCTTCTCTCGATTTTCTTTATCTTCTGCTTGTTCTTCATTTGCTTCATAATCAAGAGTGTTTATAGCAGCAGATGTATTCGATCCAATTTCTTTATTAAATACACTTGACATATTTTCACGTTGTAAATGTATTGTTAATGTTACAACAGCACCTGTTGTTATTATATGTTCATCTTCATCATCGAATACTAGACAACAACAAAAATACATAAATAAGAATGCTATTTTTTCTTTTATCGTAAATAAGATCAATACCTCCACATGATACACTCATTGTTATATGTGGATAAATAGAAAGAACATTCATGATATCATCATACTGTTCATCTGTAATACTACGTAACATAGAACGACGTTCTTCATCATTCATAGCTGCAAATTGTCGTATTGATTTGATTGTTCGCTGAAAACAGAAAAACTTTGTATAAGTGTTTTATTTAGGTTTTATTTTTAGGTGGAGTCACAAAGGCGAATACTTATTTTTGAGTGCACGCATGTATAATACGTGATACAATATGGACAAGGGAAAATATCTTTGTTTTTCGTTTAGGTGGAGGATTTAGTAATTCAATATCGTCCCTACAACTAATACTAGCTGTAGCTCTGGACAAAATGTCGATCGGACGCAGATTTCTTGAGTTTTCCATACACACCCACTAACCACATGAGTAGTTGTATGTAACAACGTAGTTAACATGGAGTCCAGGATCATTGAGATTTGAAAAAAAGTACCTTGTTGATACATGTCAAATAACGTATCGACTCAACCATAGCGACCATGTTGTACAATAACCAGAAACTTGTGGGAAATAGACAATTTAGTCTTCGAAAAGGCAATGCCTCTTCGGCTTTCATGCTGAATAAAAAACCTAGTCTTTATCACAGAGTAATAAAATGATGTGAGAAATTCTTTTTGAAGAGCAAGAACAATAAGATTTTTGTAGTGTAAAACTAATGAATTAATCTGCAAATGTTATTCAATTTATATATAGATGCAAGATATTTGGATATTATTCAAGAAATAAAAAATAAATAAAATCTTAAATCTACTCAATAATAAAAATTGAACAATTCGAAATTAATTGTAACTTGATTTATTCATTAAACATATCTAATCTAACCAAAGGGGATAATATGAAATCTATTGTTTTCTTCTAAGGTTTTATTAATCTATACTTTATCTTCAAAATTGCAATTGTACTGGAAAAAGTTTTCTAATATTTAATCCTTCTCTAATTCTACAGGATAGAGTAACCATACATATCTCTATAGAAGACTTATATTTTCATACTTTTTTTGTTTCGAAAAATCTTAATTGACTTTCAGTGATATGTGGCAATTGAAGTAAAGAACTTTTCGTATGCCATAATGCTTGTATAATCATTGGTGATAATTTCATTGTATTTTCAATTGTATCAAGACGTGGAGCATTTCTCACTTAAATTTAAAAACAAAAATTCTTCGTTTTTTTTTTTTTTTCAAAACAAAAAACTCCTTACATCTTCCAGCATGTCCCAAAGCAACAAGTTGAGCTTCAAGATTAATCATTTCATTAATTAAATATGGTAATTTTGTAACAATATATCGTTTATCTAATAATACTCAAAAAAGAATTGAAACAAAAAAAGATTTCAAATAAAATTAACATACCACTTTCAAGATTGTCACTTAATGTATTAAGTCGTAGAAGATGTGCATGAAGAAGTGTACGTGCTTTTAAACAATATGGTAATTGAAATGGTTTTTCTTTTGTTTTTTCTTGTACATCAGGTAATTCTCGAAATAACTAAATAATAAATTAATTCTATATATCGATCAGTTTGCAAAATAAAAACAAACTTTTGGTAATTCAACATTATCACTTAATCGATCAACAATAAGTGGATTACGAGTTCGATCAAATTCTCTTGATGCACTAAGAATCATAATTGCACCTTGAACAAAAAAGAAAATACAAAGATTAATTTTAATAATTTTTTATTTTTGTTATGAATATTTCTTATTCGGTATACTCAGAGTTTCATATACATCAAAAGAAATTTTCTCAGAGGATTGACAGATAAATTGAAAACTAAATCATCATTGTATACCGTGAGATAGATTTGAACATAGGTACATCAAAATTTCATTCAACTATTTCCATTCGATTAACTTACGTTTAATAATTATTGATGATGTTCGACATAAAAATACCCAATAAAGTTGAATTGTATCAGTTAATATTTGATCACCTGAATAACGAGCAGATTTTTGCCACCAAATACACTTTAAATTAGAACAAACAAAAAAGAAAATCTATGAGAAAATTTTATTATTATTAACATACAACAATAACTGGAAGAACAATCATAAAGATACCAGCATAAACCAAAAGAACAAATATTGAATTTTGATGATCAACTAACCATTTTGGTAAAGCAATACCAAAATGTGTTACTAATAATTTAAAAAAAAAAATTCATAAATTATGGTTTTTTTTTTCTTGTTGTTAGAAACAATAAAACAAACCTCCTGGTCCATCTGGATTTCCATATTTTTTCCAATTTTCTTTTGCTTCTTCATCAGTTAATGTTTTATATGCTTTAGCTATTTCTTTCTAAAAACAAAATATTTCTTTTCTTTTCTCATAATTTATCCTTAATAATCGATGAATTATCATGAATCATCAGTGGAATTTTTCTAATAATTTACTATTCATATAATATATTCACTTGTATATCAAAAGATGAAGAATTTCAAGTTCTACAAAACTTTCTACTTCACTTTCACAAGAAACCCTTTGTTTTTTAAATATCCTAGATATGGGCAAGATGGTTTTGGTGAGATTGGGACCAAAAACAATTGGTAGATATAAAATTCTTTGCTTTCGTTATCGAAATATTCTTTGATTTGTAAAGCTTGAAATGCTCTATTTATTGGTATATGAATTTAAATGAGAGATAAATTACATTTACATTTAATTCGTTTCATTATATCCTACTTGTTAGTTTTACTTACAAATTTTTCTGGATCTCCACCACGATCTGGATGATGTTTTTTACTTAAATCACGATAGGCTCGTTTTATTTCATGGATTGATGCTTCCTTTAAATTAAAAAAATTGTTTTTATTTATTTATTTATTCTCTATCAATATTAAATAATAACAAGCACATACTCGATCAACACCCAATACTCCAAATGGATCATATTCTTTATGTTCAGTTTCAATTAATGATACACGATAAGAAAGAACTATTAAGATAATCCATGCTAAGACTAAACCAATTTTACTATAAAAAAAAAACAGAATAGTTTTATGTATATAATCATAAATGAGTTATACAATAAAAATAATATGTACACCAGAAGTCTAAAACATGCTAACGAAAAGTAGATCTAGTCTATCGATATATCTTTCCAGTTTGACAGAACCTATTATGAGCTGTGTAGTATTTTTATTTACTAATATTATGATCATAAATGAATGGAAGTAGAAAACTGTCTTCATAAAAACGCAAGGAAGTCATGAATATCAAAACGATAGGACTAGACAAAAACATGAATATGCACTCTACTGTTTGTTTTTAATAATTTTCGATAACAATATCATAGAGATCTACAGTTTTCACCCACCATTCAAAAGAGAAGACTCGAGTCCATCGAATTTTATCGAAATTTGATTAGCTAGCATCAATTAAGTGAGTTCTTGGTGGAGACTTTCGAAAACGATATTCTTCGATTAACACTTTTAATAGGACGGATCGATAGTTTCAGAATATCGTTTTCGAAAGTTTCCATTAAGAACTCACTTGATTGATGCTAATCAATCAAATTTCGATACACTTCGATGACGCCGGATCTTCTCGCCTCGAATAGTTAAAACCTCAGATCTCTACGATGTCCCTATCAAAAGTTATTGCAAAAACAGTGGTGCACATTATATTTTGAAATGAATATCAGGATAGACTGAGGCCTACTCCCTACGCTCATTAGACACGAGTCCGTAGTAGATAAAATGTGGACTGACTTTATACCAGCACCCTACCTGTCAGAAGGAAGCAAGAATTAAACAGTAATAGAAAACTTGTACATTAAATAGAGCCTATCTAAACCTTTCTTAGCGCAAGATAAGGTGGGCTCGAGCTTACTCAAACCTCATGGCTCTGCAACCTATTACTACATCATATTTTAATTCCGCAAGTATTCGAAAAATTTCAATAAGATTTCTCATTGTCTATGAATAAATTTCTTACGTTATTATTGCTCGTCGTCTTCGATTAGGTTCACTTGCATGTAATAATTGATGTTTATGACGACATGGAGCAAAATTGGATGTATCCTCAGGATGTGGTATAGTTTCTATACATAGTAGAACAAATAAAACAAAAGATATATCATTTTTTCTCTTATAGTTTTACTTCTTTTTTCTGTCTTAGGCCATAACCAATAGGTTGCCGGTATAAGAATTAATGCATAAACAGACAAAATAAAATAATAAAACTTCCCTCCACTTTCATCGTACTAAAAAAAATTCAATGAAATTTTGTTTAAATAATAAAAATCTAACATAAGAAAAATTTCACTAACTTCAAATTTCATTCCACCCATAACTTTTTTTTATTATTTTTTTGATGAATGCATCTGAAATAAAATAAATTTTGTTAATTTACTTATATGAAATAGAACTAAAAAGATTAAATTCATTAAAATGAAACTAAGAGAAGAAAGAGATTTTCTTTCCATTCTCAGAAATAAAAAAAAAAGTGTAAAAGAAAGATCATCACATTCAGAATCGGACATTAAAATAGAATAAAATTTTAGCACAAATAAAAATCGATGTCTTCTACTGCATATATAATGGAGAATATTATTTAATGATGTTTTTGAAGTAATTGAATAACATATTTTGAACTTATTTGTCCTTTATTTTTCTTCAAATATGCTCGACCACCATGTTTATTCCATTCTTGTTCAAAATCATTTTCAAGTATTTCAGCACCTTTTTTTAACGTTAAACCTGTTTCATCTAAACTTAATTCACACATATTCATATCGTCAATACCTATAACAAAATTTTATTACATATTTATATGTTAAAAATAACAAAAAAAACACATTTATGAAATCAAATAACCTGCAACAAGTAAGACTGGTTTTTTATCCGGATGAATTTCCATTTGACGAGCAATCCATTTATCTAAATAAATTTTGTTTTTGTTATTGAACAAACATAAAGAATAAATTTTATTTTTTTATTACCGTCGAAATGAGCATACCACCAGCCTTTCTTTTTATGTTCACCACTATTATCACGATTTTGTTCATTAGGACGAACAAATGGAATACGAAAATAACGTTGTTCACTAGGTTTACCACTACCACCGGTTTTAGGATTAGCACTTGCTGCTGCCGCTTGTCCACCTTTCTTCATCGCTTCATCTGCTACTGGAAGTGACGTGATTAAAATACAACAAACAATTAGGTTTTTAACAAATAATGAAAAATGACGCACTTCTCTACGACCAGTAAACTCGAATACAAAATTTCATACCAGAAAAAAACACATACATATGGAACTAGACACGTGCAATGTTGGTATAAACACTGACAAAGGGTAACCGAGACTGAAGTACTAATAACACTAGAGATCGCTGCGGCGAAAATTTTCGGAGTCGATCGAGTCGTATAATTGATACTCTCAATGAAATTCTCTAATCAGAACTGGATAGTCGCTTCGAAGATACGAAATACCTCTTTGCGGTTTTTTGTATTTGATGATTAGAGCATCCTACACATTTCTCAGACAACTAGAGTCCGTTGGGTTCAACATTTTTGAGTAGGAATCTAGATTACGCTAGCATCGATTTTTATTGAAGCATTGACATAGTAACTCTATCAAAATGAGCCGTTTTTGTAGCCGTGCATTTCAGTACTTATGAAAATATTGGTATCTATGTAATGACTATGTACTAACTACATTGAGTCAGGTGTCAGTAAAATGAAACTACAAATTCCTATATGAAACTTTACTAAATCTAAGTTTAAATAACAAGGTGACGATTTCTCCTATATATCTCAATGCATCTCAGTGTAATATAGTTAAGTGGATTCAATTTTATGTGAATTATTTTTGAATATAGATTTAAATATTACCACTATTAAGAATATCATTTGGTGCTCGTTCTTGATCCATATCATCATCTTTACNAAAACATGCTGTTGTTCGGGCCAATCTAGGGTTATGTAGGACCTGTTACGATCGTATTGTTCCCATACAATCGTAAGACGAAGAGGAGATACCCTTTCTAGTACAGTGGTTAATACGTCTGCCCGGTAAGCAGGAGGTGCATGGTTCGATTCCATGCGAAGGGGGATTCTTTTTCTCCGTTCTGTCGTCATTCGAAGATAAGAGACATAACAGGACCCTCTCTTATATGGCCCGGACAATAGTAGGTTTTATTCTTACAATAGGATCTGCATCAAAACGGGGTACCAGTCAAATTTGTAACCCCCATATAACTAGATGATATCCGAATTTCACTGCTCGATTCAATACACGAAACACTTTTCTCCAAAAGATATTTACGTTTTACTGAAATCAGATTTCTTTTGCTAGTGTAGATCGAAATAGTTGCGTTTCGACTAATTAGCTGATCGAAGTTGGAAAGAAACTAAAAAGTAACCCTTGCAAAATTCATTACTTAGACAAATCTATTAATACATATGACTCTATTTTTTTCTAATGAATTCTATTAATTGATCGCTTGATTTTCTCTCTGATTCATTATCTATCATTGATTGTATTCACAGCTGTGCTAGACATACGCAAAGAGAGAAGTTTCATAAAATGGAGAGAGTCATTATAAAGCAAATTCAAATGCTCCATAAAATTCAACTCTATCTTACTCGTTTTGTCATTTCGAATGTCAGAAATTTTTAACTAATAAAATCAGATCTTTTAATGTATTGTGTTTTCATGGTAAATATTCAATGAAGCTCTTGCCATTGTCTATTGAATGGATGTATGAATATCTGCAGTAAGATTATTCATTGTCTTTCATTACATAATGATATGATCCATGTCACATACCACTAATGAATTTCTATAACGAATATCACTTAGTATTCGTCTCTAAAGGTAGCAGTCTACTTTGGATTTCATATCAATCGATAGATTTGATCGATACCTATCATCTAATGTTAAGAAAACTCACAAAGAAGTAGGAGTTTGAGTATTGTTATATATAACGTTATATATGTTCAAATGATGACATAGAAATTTTGGTTGACTGAAACGTTTGGATCCACTATACAATCTATATCAATGGATAGTTCTAATCAAGATCTATCAAATATTAGCAAAGAATTTAAATAAAAAAGTGAGGGCACATCTATTTTTTCAAAATATTTAAAAAAATGATTATTGTTTCGAATATGTATTTCGAAATGAAGATCATTGCAACAATTGACCTCGTTTCTGATATGAACTTTCACACACGTTCAGCATGTTTATTCACAATGTCTTTTTCAATAGTTTGTTAAATAGACAATCTCATTTACATTTTTGAAAATATCGATTTGAATTGCAATTTATTAATACTTTATAAAACCATAGCTTCTAATTTGGGAGCATAGATGATGGTTCAAAGTCGATTAAAGCTGTCAATCATTATTCGAAATTTTTTCTAATAGCCGGTTTTTCTTAATGATTGAAAAATAAAATATGATAAGTTTCTTACTTTTCTAAATTAAATAATGTTTCTTTTTTTTAAAAAGCTTTGAAGTTCATTAACTTCAATATTAAATTAATTTTTCAATTTACAAGAATAATAATAGTTCTCAACATCTTGTCGATTATAAAAAAATTGAACTGCTGTTTGAAAAAGGTAAATAACTTATATGAAAGATATGTTTTAAAATAATAATATTTTGTTTTATTTAGAATTATAATTGCAGCTGATAAAGATCCCCTACATATCACCGTTGACGTGTGTCTAATTTTGCTTTTTTGTTTAATCAATTTAATTGAAATTTCTTGTTGCTATTCGATAATAGAATCGATCAGCAAAAGGTAAGATGGATGAACTTTGCTGGAAATAGGTTTATTATCTCATTTCAATCGTAGCATCAAAGTTAGGTTTAAAAATAATTATTTATTTCGAATAATATTTTTTCCAGCTACAGTTAAGATGAAATAACCCTTCTTACTATTAAAAATAGTCGTCATCTGATAATTGTGGCAATTCTACATCAGTCAGAAATCTTTTATCAATAAAAATTCAGGTTCTTTGTAAATTGCAATAATCTTACCACGGTGTGACATTTATTTCGCCATGAAAACTGCCACTTCCTACAATTGATAAGAAAGTATTCTAATCGTTACTGTTGAAATATGTTGACTTTCTTAATTTTCTTATAAAATAAATTATTTATTAATTGATACAAGTTATTTCGTTTGTTGAGGAAAAAAACTCATAATGTTTACGGAAATACTTTGAATGAGATATTTTTGAAAATTTAGTTTTTAAATATAATTGTATTTATCAAATATTGAAAAGTAAATTTTAAAAAAACGAGTGTGGTTGATTGGATGTAGGTTTGTGCATGTGCGTAAATGCCGGTACGAAAGAGATAACTTCCACATCTACACACTTATAACCATTCACATTTATATTCACGAAGCTCTTATTAGTGGTTAGCATCAAGCATTCAATTGTCGGGATAAGTGTTCAAAATGTTGGGCTATCTGCTTGAGTATTATATGATTTGGATGCAATCTTTTCTGGCCAATTGTGAATGCCCGCTGAGCATATTCAAATGCTACTCTACGTTCGCCTTCCTGTTCGGCATACACTAAACTCAGTTCGAAGCACTTATAGGCAACTGCCGGATCATCAGCTGCCTGCGATGATTCACGTATTCGTAGCGCTTGCTTGAGGCAATCAATAGCTTGTTCTGGATGGCCCAGTGCACGATGTATTAATCCCATCGTATGCAATGCCTGTGCTTGACCTGGATGATTAGTAGGCATTTTTCGCTGAAAGAATGATAACGAACTCGAAACTAGTAGAAGTGCCCGTTCGTACTGTTTTTCCTGTAAGCAGGCGTAGGCAAGCCGATGTGAAACGTGAGCGATTTCAATATGATCCTCGGGTAAAACATTACGAAAAATAGACATTGCTCGCGTGTGGAGAGTGACGGCTCTTACTGAGTTGCTGATTTCAGAGTAAACAACGGCGAGACCAGTCAGAGTACGCCCATAGTCGAAGCTCAATTGTGGTAATCTGCATCGCTGCAACAATAGAGCGGCCTGATAATACGTGATTGCTTGTTGATATTTGCCTGTATAACGATAGGTACGCGCCAAATGAAAGTAAAGATTTGGACGGTCTTCATCATCTACCGGAACTGTCCGTAGAAGTCGATGAAAGTAGGTCAAGGCTCCAATATGGTCACCTGACATATCGGCTAAAATATTGCCGAATAGCAGTGCAGGTTTTATTTCAGTAAGGCGTTTGCGAATGTATTCATTGTAATCGCGATTGAGCTGAGCTACTTCTGATGATGAAATCATCTGAATATGCCACACATGATGCTCGTCATCGTAGTTGATATCTGTAATAACGAAAGTGGCACCTAAATTGAAGATCATCTCGTGTTCGTCTGGTACGGCGCTCTGACTAGAAACATCCGCCACAATCATGTCGGGTGATTGAGTCCAATCAACACTGATCTCGAGCAGAACAAATTGTTGCTTGTCTTTATGACTTCGGCTGGGTGACATACCTGTGATGCTATCGATGCCGATGAACTCTTGGGCAATATTTAGATGCTTTGATGACGAAAAGAATCCTTTTGTGGCCACAAGCATGTCGACGCTCAATTGCTCGACTTCCTCTCTGCTGAGTATGGCACCTCGATAAACGCGAAATGGCGTGATATAGCGAGTCTTGGTAGTTGCAGCCGCCTCTTCTAAACATGTACACATATCCACAATAAAATAACGAAACGTATATTGAGCAAGAATATCTTCAGTTCGTAGAGCTCTGTTGATTACACCATGAAGAAAACAAGGTTTTGTATACCAATAAATAGCATCTACCGAGCAGTAAGCACGTCGGAACTCATCGATTGTGGCAATTACTCTCGGGTTGCCACGATAATATGCACGACACTCAGAGAGCATTTGTCGCTTAGCTTCAGGTGAATCATATGGCATTTCTTTAAGAATAACTATACAAACGGAAAATGATAATCGAATATAATTCATCTCTATTTCTGATGTAAAGTTCGCTGAGCTATCAAACTGACCTCTGTAACAGTGACTCCACACGAATGGACCTAGTTCATCACGTACATCTCGTAGTGCTTTTTCCCGTTGATTGAATGTAATGAATAAATTGCCATCGCTCCCCTGCATTTCATTTATTACATGCTGAAGTTTGTCCAACGTGGAATGCTAATCATGAAACACATGAGTTAGTTTACTGTTGTACACTAGATCATCGTCTTGGTCACTAGGATTAACAATGAAGACCGATTGTACCTGATCATACTCATATAATCGAGAAATGCCTTTGACAGCAATCGATATTTCTTTATTAATTACTTTACCATCCACAATGATAAAAATGTGTTCATATGGTCGTACTTGTTTCAAATATTTTAAACACTTTGGTACGCTCGTATAGAGAAGAATGAAACAATTGTGAAGTGATTTAAGACGAGTAATTGTCTCGCCATAGACTTTAGATGATGAATGAGAATTTTCAAGCCAAATGATGGTGATACTGCTTCGAATCGATGGCAGACGACGTAATGAAATATCGTGAGTTCTTTGATGATCAATTTCAGACATGGAAGCAAAAAAAAGAAGAAAAGCAGATAATACTGCTCCACTATTTGTCAGCGCTGGCTTACCGCTGAGCTGTCATTGGCAGAACTGTGGTCGTTTGATGATTCAAATTCAATATATTCAGTATCACATGTTCTAAATCATGTGTCATATAAATTTCAAATACTGAAGTGGATTATGTTAAGTTCAAGGTAAACAATTTCTTCGTACTTCTCACTAACGTTGATGTTTCCCTTTCTAATTTACAAAACCAAACCAATAAACTCTTCAGTACTATCATTCTCTACGGTGATTTCTCTCGAAAAAAAACTACTATCGGAATTTTTAAAGAAGGCAGGTGTAAGAAAGGCTTATAACTTTTGAATGGAAGCTCACAACGACCTGCGGTTTTCAGCGTTCAGCAGATGACAGTTGGGAGCACATGTTGATGTGTGGGGAATGTTTCCTCAAAGTACTTTTCCAGGCTAATATTACTAGTAAGTGCAATTTAGGGGAAAATTAGCGACTTTTCCATAAGAAATTTTTTTCACAAATTCTATAGCTCGAAGCATCCTCTTCAAAATGGTATGAAAGCAACTTCGACATTTTGCTTCCTCGAGATGCTAGAGGTTTTTAAGAGGACGTTTCGGGTTACAAAACTAGTCGAAAAATTTTCTTATGGAAAAGTCGCTAATTTTTCTCTAATTTTGCCTACTAAAATTAGCCTAGAAAGGTACTTTGGGAAAACATTCTCCACGCATCAACATATGCCCCCAGCTGTCGTCTGCTGAACGCCGAAAACCGCAGGTCACTATGACCTTCCATTCAAAAGTTATAAGCCTTTCTTACACCTACCTTCTTTAAAAATTCCGACAGTAGTTAGATCATGATTGTCAATTGTATATTAGATTTCCAAGCGCTAAAAGTCGGCACAACTCTGAAACAGTTTGCGAAAGCTGTCTCTCGCATGGTTCTGTGCCAATAACAAGACTACACGTCCTCTATGACTGCTATACATCAGAAGAGCACGCACGCGAAACTATTTAAATCTGACAAAAAATCGCTCAGTCATTGACCAAAATGAGAAAGCAAATAGTATTAATATAGCACAACCTGAAGTCTATTTCTTAACGGAAATTGTCAAACTCGCTCACTAATTACAATACTTCTTCATTCTTGGCAAATAATCCTTTTTTATCTATTCCAACGAGCACATTCCGATAGCACTTTTGGTAGCACTTAGAAGGTCTAATTCTGAAAGTTGAATATGATAAGTGTTGCTGTTCATATAAGTTTCGTCACTGTTTCTTATGACCAGAGGGCATTACGAGTAATCTACCGTGTGATTAGTGTTATGTGTGTAATACTAACACGTCCTGAAAAAAACGCACGCATTATAAACTACTTTTTTACTTAACGAAAATAGTATTCATATTGACTGAAGCACAGCGAAAGCATTTTTTTTTTATTGATGAATCGTACTTCAAGCCTTTTCATTTAGAAAATATTTGGCGTATATGGTTAATTCATTCATAAAAAACATAAAAGACTCCCCACGAGGCAAAAAGAAGGTTGTTTTCTTAAGAATCTTTGCATGTAAATGACGTCTAATTCCAAAAAAATATACTTGATCACACTGCATCATTTTTTTTACGGAAGTACAGTGCCAGCCGTTTTAACAGTATTGAAGCGTTACTTGTATAGTAATTTGTCTGATTTTTCATATGAACGTTGAGATCGGTTACGAATAGCATTGTCTTTTATGAAAAAAATATCGTATTGTGGATTTCTGTGCAATGGTTTTTATCGTGAGAGGGCATTAATATTTTGTGAAGCAAAAGCCATAAGCGAGATTCGTTTGAGTCAAATATGTCAGGCTCATTTGTTGAATATATTGACGTTAAACATGGAATAGTGGCATGATCCAAGGTTGGAAAATGTATTGAGCCGAGCAATCTACTAAATAGAATGCTATATTGTTTGTCGAACGACAGTTTAGTCGACAAATTTTTCGTCGAAGTAACTTTGTCGAGAATTTTTTGCAGAAAAAGGTGTGGATGGGGTAGGAGTAGGCGCGGGTGTGGGTACGAGGTGGGAGTGAGGGTGGGAGTGAATGCCGGTGTAGGTGTAGGTGTAGCTCTTCCCTTAATTCACAACCACACAGTTACTGCTCGCACTCTACGCTCACTCACACCGACCCCTACATTCACACCTACAGCCACACTCCATCCACATCCACCTCCACCCTGTGAGCATAGATCAAGAAAACAATGACTTTCTTATTTACTGTTTGTAACCACAGGGAAGGTCATTGGGAAGATTGAAATGAAACAGTACCGATTCGATCTCAGTATTTATATTGTATGTTTGAATGAGTAATTTCTGATTTTCTTTTCTCAAGAACCTTTGATGCGTAGGTTGAGAAAAGAAAAAGGAGCATTTGTGAAGGTCTTCTTAAATGCGGTGTGAAGTACTGCAATCATAACACGCTATTACACGACGTTTTCTTACGCACATAAAAGTGTTTGCATGAAAAAAGTTCACCAATCGATACTTATTACTTTCTTTGTATGATGTGTGCGATAATAAAAAGGTAACGGAGTTCCGTGAGACTAGTTTCTCTTTCTTTACATGTGACCACTTTCTGTGATCAACACAGTTTTTTTTACAATTTTCTTCTACTACTGATGCTGTTATTCAGTTCATTTGTTTTTGTTACATGACACACAATAAGATATGAAGAGTATTCATGAGTAAAACAGTTGATGAAGAATTCGAAATAGTCTGGTTGGATCAACAACGGACTCAAAATGTGGCTGAACTCGATTACCTGAATCGTCAAGTCGATCTGGATCAATTTTTCATGTCTTCGTGTTGTAAACTCAGTCAAGATGTAGGTGACCGATCACTTCGTCGCAGAATTTTTTTTCGTTCTGTTTGTCGCAGAAAAATATCTTTCGCCATACTCATCACTCTCTATTCGTTGCATCTCTCTTAATTCATTCTTTTTTATTGAAAGATACAAAATTGATGAGTTAATGATTGTTTATTTTGTACATAATACATAATATAATGATGAACAAATTGAGAAAAAAAAAGAAAAAACCAAAAGAAAAGAAAATAATCTAAAGAAAAAAAAAATACCTAAAGAGATAACGTTGGTTGCCATATTTTTTAAGAATTGATCTGGGTTGAGATGCGTCGAATCCGTTGCCCAGTCGAGTAATACGTTCGTCTAATCTTCGGTAGCAGGCCTTCTTCGTCTTGATATCGTGACCTTGGAGAATCTTTGCCATGTCCACTTCCAATTTTGATTGTTCACGGTGAATTTTCTCTGCCAGTTTCACTATATTTGGATGACTTATTGCGACGCGATTAGCGAATGCATTGTGTCAGCCTTCCACCGAATTATTGGATCGTGTTACCGTAGCGATGACACGATCATAAACATTCCATAATTTATGATCGAATTGGGGCTTCTTTCGACCAGTTCCTTAGAAAGTCGAGTATATTTAGAGTAGCTCAAGAATAGAGAAAAAAAATTACCTCTTCTTCTTTTTTCACCAATCCATGTTTTTTCAAAATAATCGAGTAAATCGTCGGCGTCATCGTCGAATTGATCATAAATTAAGTCGAAACCAGTTATAACTTGATCTAGTGGAACAAAAGCAAGAGCAATCAATTTTTTTAGATTTAAACGAAAATACTCATCCTCATTATATTTAGTTGTTAATCCTTTGTTTTGAACTTGTCGCCATACCGCTTGTGAAAAATGAAAGAGACAACCTAGAAAAAACGTTTCAATTACATTTTTTATGAATAGATTAAAACGTACCTTTGTGTAAAACGTTTGACAACATGTCTTTCACTGATTTGATTGTGCCAGTTTCGAAATCAGTCATAATTGATTCAGGTTGGAAATTGTCTTGCGCTAACACTTTGTCGAAGAATAAATTGTAATCTTGAGAGCTTTTACCAATTAATAACCCATAGACGAGAGGAATAATTGCATTGGTCATCATCGCATGTAATGTGAAGAGTCGATAATAATCGTCGAGACACACCTACATGAAAGAAAATTAGAAAAGAAAAAGTGACACATTTAATTGATAGTTTACTTTGAATGTTCCATCAGCGAACCAATGTTTGCTTTGCTTCAGAATAGATAGATTAGTTTTTGTTGTAAATATGATTAAATTCTTGTCTTCGTGCAAGATGAAATCTTCATCACGATAGGTCTTTCTTAATTTTTCTGGTAAACGACCATCGAAATCGACTGTTTCAACAGTACGTTGTCTTCGAATCATTGGTATAAGTGCTTCATTGCTTGGAAGTTCACCAGCGGCACTTAGTGAATATGTACGTAAGACCGAATGAAGAATTGAGCTGGTTGATTCATCTGTTATCACAGCACGAACTTTAATATAATTTTTTAATTGGATAGCTGGAACACGATCAGGTTGTGAAGTATGGAAATGTGATGTTGGTTGTGCGAGAAATGCGTTCATGGATAAATTGGTATGACAACGAGCTTAATTGATAAATGATTTTCATTTGAATTAATTGATTGATGTTCAAAGAGTACTTACCTTTACAATCTCGATTCTGACATCGAAATATCAGTTTCGTGGTTGTTGTACGCTCTACAGTATAGATATAACCTTCATGGAGGATCATTGATTTTCCTGTTACAGAAAAGAGTTTTTCGATTTGAGACATTTTTCTTGAAAAGTACTGTGGGGTGAAAGTTAAAATTGAGAAGTGAAATGTATTTTTTTATTTGATCTGGTCCCATAATTAAGGATATTGGATCAGTGTTATCTTTAGTTTAGATTATGTTGCAATTCATTAACCAAGTGACAAATCCAATTATTCTTCGTACGCTTTGGCTCTATCACGACTGCATTAGAATAATATTTTTTATTGATCCGTTTTCCCAATTAATTATCTATCGTTATTGTATATATCTCTCTTGCAATTTATCATTTACTTTATATTATTTCCATTGATTACAGAAAAAAAAGAATTCATTAAGAGAGATGCAACAAGTACATATCGACAAACAGGGCGCGACGAAGTGATCGTGCGACGAATTGTACTAGTACCCTGTCATTTTCTGATACTATTACTGTGATATGCAACTTGTTTTTTGAAACATAAAAACGTATTTATTATACATATACACATACCTCTACAATCTTTCTTTTTTTTACAAAAAGATCAATCGTTCACAAATATTTCTGGACTTAACGTATCACTAGTGATCTTCACTGTTAAATTCTGTTATATCTTTTCTAACCTCTTCATGGAATATAAAATTTTCGTTTTTGCAGCTTGACTTTTTCGATTCATATATGTATTACATTCTTATTTTTTTAGATACATGTCTAGTCTGTCAAAACAAAACATTATTATGATGAAATTCTATACGAAAAAAATGTTATCCGTATATTCTACAAAACAGCTACAATTAGATATTTTATATTGACAAAAACACGGATCAAAAAAAGACAAACAATTGTACACAAATAGTATTAAACAATGGATGCACTAATAAATAAATAATATATATATACAGATGAACAGACTAAAAACGTGAATAAAGTTGTTGTTGTTGTTGTTGCTGCTGTTGTTGATTTGGATTTCTCTAAATTAAAAAAAACATCAAATTTATATTAAAAAGCTGTTTGCGCAATTCTTGTAGAATTCAAACATCAAACACGGAGTAGTTGCTGTTGCTAATTAGCGAGAAATTATCTTTCCCTATCTATTTTGGGATACATTTCTTCACCATCTTTTTACTAACTCCATCACAAAATGCAGTAAGTAGTTGGCATATGATAACAAGATGTTATTGATATACTGTCTGTGGTGTATGCAGAGGGAGAGTCCTGAGTACGATCCCACGTTCTCTTCAAAAATCCTAGATCGACCACTGGGTGAGCATGGGTCCAAAGTTCTATCCTTCATACTTCAACACTTCTTTTAGAGTGTTTCACAAAATAACATATATATGTATTATTTACTTGATACTCATAATTTGGCGGATCACCAGCGTTATAATTTCCAGATAAACGTAATTTTTTTTCCGGTGGTTGTCCCGATGAATGTTGTTGCATTAACTTAATCTAAATACAATGTAAATATTTATTTTTGACTTTCAATTTTTTTAAACTTACTTGTTGAGCATGTGTTTGCTGCACCATATTATTATGTTGTTGGGGTTGTTGTTTAATATGCACATTCGGTTGTTGCTGACTATGTGTTACATGAGATGGTTGTTGTTGTTGAGTTAGAAGAACCGATGAAGCTTCGGTTTTAACAACAACTGCTGGCTCAGTTTTTGATACATGTGCACCAGCGGCAGCATCAGAATTATCATCATCAGTAATAAATTCACGTTTTGGATAAGGTATTGGAACAGACTCGAATACACTAAATTGACAATATGAATAATATAAAGTTTCTTTTATTTGACAATTTACTCGTCAGTAGGTCGAGGATCTTCTTTAAAATATAAATCATTCATTGCATCTAAGGCTAAATAGAGAGAAAAAAAGTAAATATTCATAAAAGAAAACAAACTCTAATACCAGATAATCGTTTAGTTGGATCAACAGTAAGTAAACGTGTAAGTAATTGAAAAGCTCGACTATCCGATCGAATATTATGTTTTTCCATATATTTACTTAAACTACAATTAGCATAACTAAAAAATATCAACAAAAAATAATGAAGTTTGGATGTTTCTTTTTAAATATATATTTCAAATAACTGACTTGCTCTTTTTAAATTCTTTTGATAAACGTATATATTCTGGCATTCTTTTCATGTCTTCCCATTCTTTATCTATACAACAGAAAAATTAATTACTCAAAATCAATTTAATATAATTTTATTTTACCTGCTGGAAAACTCATGACGGAAAAAATTCGATCAAGTTGATCATGATGATAAGGTGTACTTGTTTTTATATCTTCTTGTTTACAATGAAATATTGGTTCATATGTTAATAATTCAGCAAAAATACATCTAATTTAAAGAAGAACAACAAAAATTAGTTTTTAAATATATATTACAAAGGAAAAAGATAAAAATTACCCTATTGCCCAAATATCAATTGCTTTTGTATAATGTCGAGCACCTAGTAATAATTCTGGTGCACGATACCAAAATGTAACAACTACGGGATCTAAAATAAAATATGACTTTCAATGATTGATGTTGATGCCCAATTAATAAAATGGACTCTTTTTTCATTAATTAAAAAATATCTAAGTAATATGAATGATATTTATTAGAACTTATGATTACTGATATATTTCAATGACAAGAAAAATTCTAAATATTATTAGCAGAGTAAAAAATGATGCAGAATCTACTGTTGAATTGAAAAGAGTCGATTTATTTCTTAACGTGTAAGATGTCTGCAAATCAAAAACTGAGTCAATTTTGTCTGGAGTTAAGTACTCGAAAAAAGTTTTTGAAACGAAACTTGAGTTCAAAAAAAATTAAAATATAAATGCCTATAAACATTGAAATACGCCTAGAGCATCAAATTTCACTACGCTCAATATATATCTGACATTATTTTTTTATTTTATTCGTCACATGGTTAGGAAAAAATCTATGTATGTACTTTTTGACAAATATCATTTGATTACACTTGTTTCAAAGCAAACGAACATCATATTCAACCTAACTTTCACTGCAAAAAATCATTGCTGAAATAGTTTCACAAGTAACTAATTAGATGAGCTTTATCCGACCATGCCGATAGGAAAAGTTTCAGTCAATTTTCGAATTGTTGATATTTTATATTCGACGACAATAAAAGACGAACAATTTTACTTTTCACAAATATAAGATTGTATAAAGAAAATTAATCTGTCGTAAATTTTACTATTTCACAATGAATATTATGTTTCGTTTTTTTCTAGTGCTTGGCTGAATCGAAAAAGTCCGTGTCGACATTAAATTATCGTTTATCGGGCTAATAATCTATTTTCATCGTTCTCATACAATTCATGCTCATGTTTCATAGATTACTTGCACGTTGTATTGCGTGTAAATAAATCGCATTTGTCAAACATTCAGCCAATTCTACACGAAGACTAATTTACAATTCGTGATACATGAGTTACTCTCCACTGATTATATCGTGCGTTATAATGGAATTAGCATCTTGTTGAAAAGGGATTATCTCAAGGTTGTTGCAAAAGTGACTTGCATAAACATTCATTCATCCTGACTATTAACATATCAAGTATTCGTAGAAAAATTCGTAACGATAAACTATAGTAGTGTATGAATATTAAAACTACAGGAAACTTTAGATTTACCGAGATCAGCCATTGGTTTAAGTGGTGAATTAAATAAACGAGCAAAACCCATATCAGCAATTTTGACTCGACCACGTTCAACTCCATCTCCCATAACTAAAATATTTGCTGGTTTAAGATCTCGATGTAAAATCCAATTAGAATGTAGATAATGTATTCCAGCAAGGATTTGATAAAGTAATGATTTTACCATTCCACGTGCACATGCAACAGTTTTTTTATTCTGTTTAGCTGAACGATGAAACTTAATAATATGCTTTAAAGAAAAAAAAACGTACTAGAAAAAGCAAAATTCAATAAAAGAAATTTTATTACCCATAGATCATGTTCAGCAAAATCAAATAAAAGATAAACACGACGATCAGCATGTGAAAGAAATACACGTTGTAATATAATAACGTTAATATGTTTTAATTCACGTAATAACTAAAAAAAAATATTGAAAAAAAAACGCTCAGTACAAACTATGCAGGCTTAAAATGTGAAACACGATGTGGTTGCTGTTACTAATCGCAAAATTTTTATTTCATCTTTTAGAAATGAAATAAACAAGTAGTTTACATATTATAACAAGATGCTATTGGTATACAATCTTTGATCGCACATCAATTTCTGTGTGGCTCATGAACAGTGTGCATCCAAACGAACATTAGCTTAAAGGTTTTATTATAATTGCTACGTGCATTGGAAAGCTCGCCAATCAAAACTTAGGATGGAACCTCTTCAGCTTTCTCCTTTTGATTTCAATAATTTAGGTTTCCATTGATATTTGACTAAGCTATCGAATTTTCATCTGAAACTTAGTGCATATAGAGAACTCAACTAGATTAGTTTCCAATAAAAAAATTCGTAAGTTTTAAAGGAACCCTCTTCAAGATATAGGCTTTTTCATGGATGTGTACAGCATGAATTTTTTTTAATGAAAGCTAGTCTAGTTGAGTTTTTTCTATGCACAAAGTCTGAGATTAAAATTCCTTAAGGGTTTTCATCAGAACAATACGTAGTATCTATATATAAAAGTCATTAAGACCGGAAAAGGATCTCTTGTTAGTAAAATTAGCCTGCCATCCTTAATCATGATCCAAGTTCGTTCCAGTTTTGTCCATCGAAGCTCTGTCAATCACCTTAGTACAAAATATTTCTGACCTTAGATATGGGTTTTTCATGAAACCATATTTTTTCGGTCCATAAAGATTTATGATAGGCAATCACTTCTGAGGAAAAGAGAGCCATTTCCGTCCGAGAAAGAAAGCTACATGTCGGTTTGCAATACGAAGAATGCACACTAAGATGGAGGCAAGTTCAAATTTTGACTCCTGATTCAATGCTCTTTTTAGATCGTATTTCACAAAAAGTAATAGCATACGGAAATTTCTCGACAAGCACTTGTTGATAAACCAGCACCTACAAAAAAAGAAAATTTTCCTCTTTTCAATTATCTAATAATATTGTATTTACCTTCGATTTGTTTCAGTGCATAATCTCGTGTGTCACTTCTAAATGAGAAAAATAAAGTAATAAAAGAAACCAAGAATAATAAATTATTTTTCTTTACCCATCTTTTTTCTTTGCTTTATAAACATGTCCATAAGTACCTCGGCCAACTTTACAACCAAGAAAATCAAATGCATCTTCAACTTTAGTTCGTTCTTGATCTAATTGAGCCTTAAAATCGGCATCCATTTTAGGCTTCTTGTTTTTTTAATTTCAACCCATTATGTTTAATAGAAAGCATATTAATCTAAAAATGAAACGTAAACAATCACATTAAAATTAAAAGATAGAGCAAAAACAGAAAAATTTATGTTTCATTCTATTTTGATTGGCATTTTTCTTGAATTTTTTCTGCTAAATTTAAATAAATTTTAGCTGTTGATGAATCTGAATGAATTTCAAATAAATCTTTTCCATCATCACAACATTTAGCAATAGATGGATCAATTGGAATACTTGCAAGTAATTCATAATTATTATTTTCACATAATTGTTTTAATCCATCATGTCTTGGAAATATTTGACTTTCTTTATGACATTTACCGCATTTAAATATGGACATATTTTCAACTATGCCAAGAACATTAAGATTTATTTGTTTAACAAATGATATTTCTTTTCGAACATCTTGTAAAGATATTTCTTGTGGTGTTGTTACAAGAACACAACTCGATACCGATGAAACATTTTTTAAATAATTAACAACAGATAAATGTTCATCAGATGTACCTGGTGGTGTATCAACAATTAAATAATCAAGTTCACCTTCACCCCAATCGACATCTAATAAAAATTGTTTTATCATATTATCTTTACGTGGACCCTTCCATATGACAGCTTGTTCAAGTGATGTTAATAGAAAACCAACTGACATAGCAGATAAATTTTCAGTAATATAAACTGGTGACCAACCCGAACCACTGGCATGTACCTAAAAGAGATTGTTAATATAATATTTAATATAAAAATTTTATTTGATAATTTAGATACAATCAATGTAAATACAAGTCAATTTATTGAATTTATTCATACGAACTCTATATGATATCAATTACTATTGAAAGCAATATATTATGATAATGTTAGAAAATGATCAGTACGATTAAAATTTAAAATTGCGTTAAAATAGAATCTCAGTCGATTGGTTCAATGAATACCTTCGATAGTGTGTTCTGATTAGCTATATACTGGTGACCTACGGAAACAACTTTTCTCAATTTCCATTCCTGTAATGCTTTCAAGATTCTTATCACGATTTTCTTTTCTATGTTTACAAGAGCAAATTTTACAGAGTATATGTATAAAACAAAAACAATTTCATGAATGCCTATTTTTTAATATCGTTTCAACAGAACACTGCTGTACGCAGAATCAACTGTTTTTTCTGATGAACAGGAATAGTAATGTGTAAGACTTCACACCTTCAATTCGGCTAGCACGTGTAGAAAATTTCAGGATCTTTGAATATAGTTTCATTTAGATATAAACTTGTCAAAGTATCAATCGAGATGAAAAGCTGATTTGGTCAAAGACTGATAAAAATATTCAAATTCTTTATTTTTTGTTTTCTTTTTATGAAGCTTGCTAGGAGTGGTTTTTGGAAAAAAAAACATTTCGAATTAAGTAACTCTATTGGCTTGTTCACCCGAATTCAACTGCGTATGTATATTGTTTTTCTTTATCGGAGCATACATTCAAAGATAATGTGTGTAAATGAACAGAAATACAAGAAAACATTTAATTAGTAAAAAGAAATATCATAGATTTATTCATAAAAACGTTTTCCGATGTTTCACTTTTTTCTCTGGCAATCCTGACTTCGACCCCACAACAAATAAACTTATGCATCCGAATCTCAAATAATCTAACACTCAATCGAAATAATATATAATTACAAAAAACCAATTCCCAGCATGAAAATTTATGGCGGAATGTACAATGTTAAATATAAGATTATCATATTTTACTATATATATATATTCAAAATAACTCACTTGTTCATTTTCAACACCTAGTGCTCTTGGTACACTTGGTCCACAAATATCAATATCCAGTAAGGCAACACGTAATTGAGGATTTCGTGCTAATGCTCGAGCTAACATAACTGCTACAGTTGTTTTTCCAACTCCACCTTTTCCACTTAAAACAACAACAATATGTTTAACCGATGATAAACGTTGACCAATTTCAACAATAGCTGGATCAATACGTTGTGTTTCACCCGAAGAACATATCGATTGATTTGGACAACCAGCACAAGCTGATACACGTCCAGCAAGAGTACTAGAAGTGCCTGGGCATGCATGAGGAGCATCAGCAGGTACATCACTATTGGCTAAGAAGAACAAAGATGAATTTCCGTAGAAAATTAATATAATCAATGTTTACTTTGATTTTCCATTACACTTTTATTTGATAAACTTTTTTTGTCGTTAAAGGTCAATGAATGAGTACGAAAAAGGAAAAGATTAAAACGTGAAACAATATTACAAAAGATAAAAAATTTGATTAGTCCATTGAATTAACCAATGATAAGTAAACGTCATCTATCGAATAATTATTTTTCTAGAATTTCATATAGTTTATTATTGTTCAATATTTTCTAGAAATCGAAAAAAATTCTTTTTTAACTAGTTTTGATAGTTTTATTTTAATCTAGAGGCTGATACTAAGCAATCGTTGTCATAAGCCAACGTAATGGCTTTATGATCTAATAATCAGAATATCAATCCGTATAAACGATAATCAAAATGGATCCGTAAGTATTTCTATTATTTCTTTACTATGAAAAAAATTAGTTTTTTCTTCAAAGATCTTCGGCACAACGTAGACGTGGACGTCGTGCTCGTACAAATTCATCACAAGAAAATTTAATTAAAGATTCAAGTTCAGATGTTAGTCCTCGTGAAACATCGGCATCAACTGCAGTTGATCGACGTCGTCAACGACGTGCTCAACGATCAACAAATGATCAACAATATGATAATCAAGCATTTACTCAAGAAGAACGACCACCTCCACATTCTATTGAACGTGTTAATGAAGATGATGAAGAAGAAGAAGAAGAAGAAAAAAATGTTCAAAATGCTATTCGACTCGAAGCACATCTAACAAAAGAACATCGTCGAAAGATTAATGAACTTCAACAACAAAGTAAAAAACCAAAAGCCATAGCAACATCAGATGATGTTGATGATGATCAACATGCGATTAATCAACAAATACAAGAAGGACAAGGAAATATTTTGAAACATACTGGTGATATAGATGAAGATCGAGCTTCAACTGTTGAACCATTACCAGCAACAATTGGAACAGCACGCGATCGATCAATAGAACACATTATTGAAATGGCAAAACGATCACGAACTGGACAATCTTTTGATGACGGTTAGTTTAACAGGAAAACATCTTAAAATTTATACTCGATGAACTTTGTCGAACTGCACATTGAGTAATATAATTTAATTGTTTTCCCTGCTTTATTACAGAAGTCGATCTCGACAATGATAATTGATTTTGAAAAAGTTCGAATCACTAGGTTTACTTGTAAATCTAGATGCACATAATCTAGATTATGATTCAATATGATTATAGTAAATAGGGATCTGCAGTGTTGATGTAAATATTGAACAGTGGGTCATCGATAGAGGGTTCACTGCTGACTGATAATCTCCATTTGAGCTAATATCTAGGATTCCTAGTGTAGATAAAAATCCTAAACGAGTTTATGTTATTAGACCTTTCTTCTCAAATTTATGGTCATTTTATTGAACTTTCAGCCTATTTCAGGATAACGCAATTAGGAGCTTCGGCCTGAAGTTTTTCCAGACAATGGCTCTCATAATTCTTATTATGATATTCTAAAAGTTTTAGCTTAAACAAAAATTTCTTGTTAAGATATCAAATGTCTAAAAACTGGATTATTCTTAGATATCTTATGTGAACATAATGTTTTTTTGTAAACGTCTTCTCTCAAAAGAAAAACATCCGTTTGAGTTGAAACTTTCGTGATGTCATAAGAACCAAGATAACTATTTGTGGCAAGAATTTCAGGTCGAAACACTTTATTGAGATTTTTCTCGTGATATCCTGCAACTATTTGGAAATTCAGTAAGTCGAGAAGAAACGCCTAAGGACACATGAATGCAATTATTATATGTAAACTATTATAAATCTAAATCTTCTAAATCTCATATTATTCGTCAGTAATTCTCTACATATTTGAATTGATTCTTTCGAAAAATAATTAAAAAAAACTACTTTTCTATTTAATAAAATTCTGAATCGATCATAAATCCATATTGTACGTTTTCTCGTTTATATTTAACATAGATCAATTATCAACAATGGGTTCATCTCGTCGTTATGGAGGAAGTACTGAATTAAAACTTCTACGAACACTTCGTAGATTAGATACAAATATTGATCAATCACCACTTGCTTCACAAACTTCAGGTGAATTTACAACACGTTTTGATCCAGAAAACATCCAAGATAAGCGTGTTCGTCTGGCAATTGACAAAAAACAAGATGTTTGTTTTAATCAAATAATCTTATCAATATAATGATATGTACTTTATTTAGGATCGAAAAAAACGTTGGCAACACGCACTTGAACACTTAGATACTATGCCATCATTAAGTGACAAAGATGATTTTTTTCTTAAAGTTTGGACAGATGAAAAACCTGAAATAGAAGAATCACAAGCAGATGCAACTACGGTTGCTCGAATAACAACAGCAGATAATATTGTTGGTGGAGAACCGAAAGTAAATATTTTGATAAACAATTAATTAAACGAAATTATTTTTTTTTGTTGCACAGACAACCGATGAAAGTGCACCAGCTGATGATCAAGCTGTATTTGCAGATAAAAAATTACCTGAAGGTAGTATATTAGATATTCTTGTTCCTTTTTTGTTTTACAAAAAAGTTTATATTTTTGAAATTATAGAAAAGCAACCACTTTTAACTATGTTTGGAGATATTCAACTAGCTCAATATCAACGAGCAGAACGAGCATTTGATGAAGATGAAGAACATGATTTAGAAGAAAAAAGATATAAATATGTTATTGGTCAACGAAGTATGATATTCATTTTGTGAAACACGATTTAGAAGAAGTATTCAAATATAGGAGTACAAATGTGAACCTCTCGTAGACCATGATAGATGCTAGCCAACAAAGTTCGTCTGATTAGTCTCGAACTCGGTCGGCTTCGAAACCCAAGATTTTATAACCGATGAGATCCAATCGTCTAAGAAATGTGTTGAGTATGCTAATCACAGAATAAAAGTATTTCGTACCTTTGCGATGACTATCCAATTTCAATTAGAAAATTTCATGTGGAGTAACATAGTACAATTTTATCAGGCTCGAAGGTGTTGCACTTGACAAACTCTACTAGCTAGAAATCATCACAAGATATGACATACGATTAAAGACGGTACATCAAAAATATTTCGTTATAATATATAATACTACTTCCTTATTGTATTTCTGAGCGATTAAGTAACAGGGTGGTAAAGAGATTTGTTACAGAATAAAAACAATCTCCTGTGATTAGCAACAGCAGCTACATTGTGTTTCATATTTTCATCCCGCAAGAATTGTGCTGACAGTTTTCTTATTTTTATTTTGATATTTTATTTATATTTATATTTTTAGTTGGTCTTCAAGAAAAACTTGGTGATGGTATAGTTGAACCACGTTCACTTGAAGATGAAGGTATTTTTGTTGGTAAAAGACCTATTGTACCAACTAATGTCATTCGTCGAGCCGAAAAACGAATATTACAAGAATGTGTAGATGAAAATAAGGTGAGAAAAAGAGAAAAAATACATCTCAAGAAAATTATTTTAATTAAACAAATTTTTTTTTTTATGAATTTTAGCCAATTCATCGTTGGTTTGGACCTGATGGAGCAATTGTTTCATTGCCTGATCCAACAAAATTTGTACCAACACGACCACTTATCGATGATCTTTTTGATCCAGCATTAGGAAAAGAATTTTATAAGGTATTGAAGAATTTCTTAAATCTGACTGAGATATAGGTTTTATGGGGCTCTTGTCGAAAAATTTCTTTTTCGATTATTCAATCTTGATGAAATTTTTAGAAGAGGTGTATATCGAGTTAAGACAGGTCATAGTAATAATATCAATTTGATACAATGAGTTTTTGAAGAGTTAGCGAAGCTATGGCGATACAACTTTACAAAGCCCAAGTTTTTTTTCGAAAATTCCTCTCATAAAATAAGGAAAAATCAGTGTGTCTAAATCCAGAGCGATTGGTTTTTTAGTAAGCGTTAAAGAAAAATCGAAAAGAATGGTTCTTTTAAATTATAGAGCTATTATTTGCCTTCGTTTTAACCTTAGTTGTTGTTTTTACATGATTATGACGGACATGAACCATAGAAGATATGATAGAATGAATCATCTTTAGTCTCTCACTAGAGTTGCGCAGTAACAAGTTTTTTGGTTCTAGTTCCGATCTGGAAAAAACTATTCCAGAAATTATTCGTATCATACCTGAAAAACTAGAACAACTTTTTTCTCGTAGTCTTAATGACCGGAACTGGTACTAAATTTGATTTCTTACATTTCTATTCCTCACTGTTATCTCGCTATGTATCTTTCAATAATGGATATTCATTTCTAATGAACTTCTAAAAGCATCTTCTAGTCAACCCTTGTACTTTGCGTACTGAGGGTATCTGGTACTATTTTGAGGCGAAAATAGTAAACATCAGCTGACGAGATAACTACCAGAGTTGATACTTGTCGTTAGAACCCAAATTGAATTCGCAAGGAGGTCTCGGTAAGAATAGAAAAATCGTAGAAGGATTTGTACTCCATAGACCTCTGAAGCCGAGCTACGACCGTCTTATTGATTTTTCAGTGTACACTTAAAGCTGTATCGAAAATTCAGTGAAAACTTATAACTCATCTTCAGAGGTCCATGGGCACGAATCCTTTTAGGATCATTTTAGTCTCATCGAGATCTCCATATGAACTTGTGAGTTTTAAACTGTTTGGAAGACGTTCTCAAGACATTTATATCGTCACAAATGGTCTAGGACAAACTACATAAGCTTGTTGGATAATCAGCATTCACTGTTAACAATGATCACATAAATTTAGAAGTGTCTAGCAATCTTTTTAAGTTAGAAATGAACGCAGTCATTTATTGGTTCAAAATACAAATGAAGATTTTGAATTTTTCTTTCGAAATTTAGGCTTATCAAAGTGATAGTGAACATGGTTTATCAAATGATCCGATAGGTGCTGATCGTTATCGTCTAGATATTGATTTAGGCAAGATTTCATTTGTGCATCATCATTTAATGAGCCTGGAACATGTATTAGCAATGAAAATGAAACAAATGTACGAATATTATACTGTTCGAAGACAACAACGTATTGTTCAACAACTTTCCGAAAAAGTTAATAAATTTTTATAATTCTTTATATATATATATAAACAAAGAAAATCTTTTTATTCATATAGATTAAAGCTCTTAAAAGTGCAGAAAATAATTATCGAACATTATATGAACAAACTAAAGTAAAATTTGTTTTTTCTTTATTTTAATAATGAAAAAAAAAAGTAATAACTTTTCACTATCTATAGTATGCTGATTCATCAGAATCGAAAGAATTACATGATCGATTAGTTAATTATCAAAATGAACTTCGGTATGAAATAATTCTTTTATAAATAATTTAAAAAAAAAATTCTTGATATTTTCTTTTCTTTGCCATTATTATTATTATAGTCAAGCTCGTAATCAACGTTGTAATGAAATGAGACTTGATCGAGATTTACTAAAACATTTATTAGATGCTTGGAAAGAAATTAAAGATATTCGTCGTGGAAATGGTTATACAACAACATCTCTTAAACTTATTATAAAACAGTTCGTATTAGTTGTTGTTGTTGTTTTTTTGTTATTTTACTTTTATTGATATAAAATTGTTACATATAGAATATCAGGCAAGAAGACAAAACAATATGAACAAATGCAACAACAAATTGAAGAAGAAATTGAAGATGAAATTGCTTTAGCTGATAAACAATATCAACAAGAAAAAGAAGCTCATTCAAAGATAGTTCGAAAAAAAAAATTACAAGATACACGAAAGGTAGACTTTATTTTATTATTGGTGTTGTTTTTTTCTACTGATAAATAAAATTTTATTTTTATTTTATTGTAGAAAGAAGCAAAAAAACGTTTAGAAAAAAAAAAAGCTGCAGCAATGACAACAGATGCTGGTGATGGTGATTATGATCAAGTAAATATAAAGACCGAACAAAAAAATTAATATAATTATTTTAATATATTCAAAGGCTGATATCACAATTATTAATGAGGAAGATATTAATGTGCCTGAAAAACCAGAACCACGTAAACGAGATGAAATTCGAACAACAATATTAGCAAAATATCAAAATGCTCTTCGACCTGCAGGTAAAAAACATCATAAATTTGTTTACAATACCGGACAATGGTAGTCGACGACTCTGAACTGCTGTCTTTCTTTATGATATTGAGTTCATATGTCTCTTATGTAATCATTAGAGCCTGTCGGGTTCAAAATTATCGAGCCGTGCATTGATAATCTTAAGAAAGTTTTCTAATTGGCATTGAATAATGGTTCCGAAGATACGAGATATTTTTTTTTGTATTCGGTGAGTAAATGAATCCTACACATTTCTCAGACGACTAGAGCTCGTCGGATGGGAAATTTTCAGTCCCAGATCAACCCGACGGGTTCTGATGATCACGTTATTCCAACAATATTGAAGCAAATGTTTTTGTGCAGTTCTTCATTCGAAAGCTTAATTTCGCAGCTATCTCCAGTGTGATTTTCGTTAAAAACTACTTTGAAATGAGTCAAACATTGTTTTCTCATTAAGAACGTCAGTTAAAGAACAAATTTGGATTTTTAGTAAAGATTGATCTTTTTTATTTTATCTTTAACTAATTCATTTAAAAATTTTAACAGAAAATTCTCATAAGATTCGTAAATGTGTGGTGAAAGTTTTACAGTCACAGTCCAATTAATGCTATAGGATTCGATTATAATAAAGTAGACATATGATATTTTCTATAATGCGAGAAAAACACAGTAATAGCGATTTGATTTTAAAGTCGCACACACGTACCCAAAAATATCAGCTCAATATCTTAAATAATAGATGGATTTCAGAATGGAGTAGCTACTCTTGTTCAGAGCACTTTATTTGTTCTCATGGAAAATAAAAGTAATTGACTGATCAGAAAATAGATGAAAAGCTTGACAGTCTATAGTAATGATATCATCGGATTCAAGATTCAACAAGTAAACTTTGCGTCACTAACAAGAGAATATTCCCCATTTCTAAGCGCCTTTTTCCTTAACATTAAAAGGTCATTTGATCAGTCATAAGGAGTAGTAAACAAATCTATTTTTGTTTAGTTTTCTAGTCTTCGCGTGTTGAGTTATAGGCACTTTAATCAATTTTTGTTCTTTGAGCATAGAATCATTGAGAAGGTGAATGATCCAATTTCAACTTGAAATTATTCCCATATATAGACCTGATAGGAACCAAACGAAAAGTGATCGATCAGTTAAGAATGATGGTTTATTACATTACTTCGAACGAATTGTTTAAGGAGTTTTTATAGGAAAATCTTGCAAACGAATAAATAATAAGAAGACTAATATAAACATATTCATGGATGATTTTCTCAGTAGAAGAATGCATTTACCGATATCCATTTATTTCAAATCACACTAAACATTTGAGACTGGTATGATCTAGTTTTGAATTTACTAATAAATTTTCAATCTTCTACTGAAACAAGCAATAGTATTTGCTATAGTCTTTGTTAGCAAAAGGAAAATGTTCACGTTTATTATTCGCTGGTTTTTTGCGTTCATCAAAAAATAGACATACTAATGTCTAATATTTCTGTTGAATCTTGGAATTAGTTATTCAATATGATTATTCGAATTATTTTCCAGTGAAAACGACATTTTAAGTGTATAAAATCAATGAAATAATGATTTATTTTAGACGAACCTGAATTTCTTCTTGAACTTGTTTATTCTGAACAAATATCAACTGATTCCGAATGTAATGCGTAAGTACATTTAATTATTTTAATATAATTATCAAATAATTATTTTCTTTCCAGACGTGAACGAGCACGTCGACATAATGTTCAAACTTCATCAGATATATTCGCTCGTATATTAGTTAATGGCAAAGTAATAGCTGACACACCAACTATGTATGAATAATATTTTATTGTTTCTTTTTGTTTTGTTTTTGTTAGCTGTATAATTTCTTTTTAGACCATTGACAAGTGAATTTGAAGGGCATTTTGGTCAAATATTTCCATGTTATATTGTTCGTACACCGGAAACAATTAAAATTGAATTCTATGAAGCATCAGCTCGTTTTCGTTCATCATTAGCTGAAGTTTATTTATCTATTCCAGAAACAACAGTAACAAGTAAAAATTATAAATTACAAGCATTTGAATTTAGTTCAAATGTATTAAGACAATTTAATCCAACTCAAACAACAGCTGTTGGTGCTGGCATTCCTTCACCAATACAATTTGGAGATTTCTTACCTACTTATCTAAATATTGAAGGTGTTTTAAATGCATGTGTAGCATGGGGTGTACAAGATGATGTTGTACTTGTACCACCAGATTATGCAACTTCAAAAGCATTTCTAAAGTAAGATGTCGATAATTCGAAATTTGAAAGAAATGTTCTTTTTCTTCTCATAGTTGAATAGAGTTCATCGAGTTACCTCTGCAATTATTTGAGCCATGTGTTTGTAGCGAAAATTAAGCTTAAAAAAATCAGAAAATCCTATAAAAAATGGAATACATCAAAAATAATAAATACAGATAACATATTCAGAATGAGCAAAAAATATTGCATTCAGGTGTACGAAACGCTTGAAAAACGTTTTCGTCAAGTTTTGGTTATTACACCCCTTCACTATGTTTTACGAATTTACTAATCTGTGGGTTCTCCTAAGGTCAATATTTTATGCAGATGTCTTTGCAGATTCCAAATATAATGTTTGTTTCGTTTGGAGCTGAAGTTCTAATGAATAAAATCTATGAATACGAATCCATATTTATCGTGTTTTATTGATTTTCTCAGCAATGAAACAATATTTGTCAAACTGCATACATAGGTTTTTTCCTAATCACATGATGGGTAAAACCAAAAAATATCTAGATGGTGTACAGACTAAGCCTATGATGAGAAGAACATTTCCAAACTAGACTCATCGTTTATAAAATTAGGATGTGAGTGTGATTCTAGAGTTTGTTTTCAGCCACACCTACAAGCTAGATTTCTCGCTTCAAAATCGTCATTTTGTGAAGCGAATTTAGAACAAATGGACTTTCGTATCGAAATTTAAAAAAAAATTGATCATATACAAACATAGAAGTCGGTGACAAAGTTTGAACGAAAACTATACAACTCTTCGAACTTCAGATTATCGCAATGCCAAACAGCAATTATGAGTAATATATTGCAAAAGAAAAGCTCACGACCGACTATTGTAAAAATCCGAATGACTATTGAGCTAAGCGAGGCTCTAGTTTTTATAGACTTTTCTGATTTAATTGTCCTAAGTTTCCAAAAGAAAAATTTTCTCAAATTTCGAATTGTCACCACCTTAAATAAAAACAAAACAAAGCATTATAAAAACTACAATGCATTCTTTCTAGTCGACAAATGGGTGGTGGTTTACAACAAGATATAAGCATGCAAGCAATTAATTTAAGTAATATGAAAAATTTAATTGAATGGATAAAACAATCAAATCTTGATCCATATGATCCCGAAAATGCTTTTCTTATTAATCTTATGAAAGTATGATTAACAATAGAAATTTAAAAGAAAATAAAAACAACAATTTCTTTGAATTGATTCAATATTTAGGATTATACGGATACACGTGGTGATACAAACTTTGAAATCAATGCTTTACAACATTTTCGTTTATCAATTGATGAAATTGAACAAGAAGATCAACAAATAGATATTGATAATTCATTAAGATTTAAATTATTACAAGCAAGAAAAGAAAATTTACCAGAATTTAAAGATTTTAGATATGTACCAACTTATGATTATCTTGTACGAAAAAAATATGGGATTTTTAAAGTACATATAAAATTTGTTATAAAATTTTAACATTTATTTATTTAGTTATCTAAATAATAGACTATTTTAATATATAAATTAGTATCTTATTTGAGATTAACCTTTTACTTTTCTGTGAAATCATTTTTGACTCAGAAAGATACTTTCTAAATATTTTGTAGAGTCGTCCAAAAGCGAGAAATTCATAAAAAATTAAACTTCTTTTCATTATCCTTGACTAAATTAGTTCAACGTATTTTCGATTTTATTTTTATGATACTAAGTATTAAACTCATCTCAAAATAGTGGTTTGAATAGCCAACAAAGTTCTCTATTAAATACATTCCATGGTAAAAAGTTCATAGACAGACTATGAGTGAACGATTTCTGAGAAATCAAGTCAGTCTATGAAATTTCAGTATGAATTGTATTTAATAGACAACTTCATTGGTTATTCAAATCACTAACTGATGATGAGTTGAATGTTTGGTATCATAAAAAAGAAAAACTCACAAAATACGTTGATTTCATATCTTCGACCAGTAGAGTTACACTCTTTGACTCTCATGACGTTGCACTGGCAAGCTTTTTCATGACAACATAAGTCATTTTTGACTCATTCGACATCTTCACAATGAAATGATTTCGTCCAAGTTTAACCATATCAATATCATAATCACTATCTGCATATGCTATTATTGTGGTTGACGCAACATCAACTCTACTGAACTAGTGCTCGACGATAAAGCGTTGAGTAAATTTCGAAAATTAACTTTCGTTAGCAAGTTCATTAGACTTTTCTTATGCATATAATGCTTGATTCGATGGAACTATTCATAAGTTGTATTATTTGTTGAATAAAAATTCTATTGAAAATAGTTTTTAAATGTTTCATTTAATCTTGAATCCAATATTTTATCGTTAAGTCAATCTAAAATTGATGATAATCGATAGATGTTAGAAAGGAATTCTGAAAACATCTGAAATATTCGTTTCTTTTGTTCTCTCAATAACAAAATAAAAGAATAAACAATTTATGAGTGAAAATATTTTCCGATCACAACGAGATCTATGCTGTATATTGTTCTTTTTTTTCCTCTGTTTTCTTAGCATTATTATGAAATAAACTATAATGATTTTTGTTTTCTTTTTTTAAATAAATATAGAAATTTATGGATCGTCAAAGAGAAGCTGCTTATGGTGATAATGCTGATCAACAATTTCAAGCAAGACGGCAAACACGTATTGATATTGTACGACGACAAGGTGAAAGAAATTTACGAAAAGTAAAATTTGTTTCTTATATTTAATTCAAAAATAAATATTTATTTTGTCTATTAAAATAGATGCGTGAACAAATATCGGCTCGTTTTGCACTTACATCAGGTCGAAAATCTTTTGACGACATGGTTGTTGAAGAGAATATACCTGATATACGGTAAGATTAATTATAAAAGATATGAAAAAACAACAACAATAAAAATAATCAAAATATTTTATTTTAATATAGAGCTCTTCGTGGTGTAATAGCTAAGTTATATATTGAACCAACACGTCCATTATATCCAACTCGACGTCGTGTCGAACAAAAGAAAGTAACAAATTTAGCTTTAACAGCTAATCGAGATGCATTTATTTTGGTTAATTTAATTGGTGCTTTGGATTTACCTATACGACGTGATGCTCTTGAAAAGTAGGAAAAACGAAAAAAGAAACATGAGTTTTAATAAATATTTATTTCTGTCAATTTTTTTAAGGGAAAGAGCAAGAACTGTTAGGACTACAGAACAACCAGTTACAGAACGATTGGTAAATATTTATTAAACTAATAATGCTTAATTTTGATCAGAAGTGATTCGATTAATTAAGCTTTCTGGACTTATGTTCTAAGACAAAGATGTAACAAATATTTGCATTATGTAGTTTGTCTTGCTATAGTTTTAAATAGAAATTTCTTCTTTTTTATCGTAAGGCAATCACGTACATAGCGTCAACATTACATCATAAACTTGAACGTTATTGCTTCGATTTCGTATACACACTAGACACTACTATCTATTTAGAAATATCATTTGTTTCGTTGTTTTTCGAATAACTTTGGAGTGTAAGTATCTAGAGACTTATGCTTCCTATCTCGCTCGAAAGAACAAAGTGAGCGATGTAAATCTTTTAAAAAGTCAATATGTTAGCCAAAGCATTTGTTTGTCACTTTACAATAAACTTGTTCAAACCAATTAAAATACGCTTTAACAGAGAATATGGATATTTTATCAAAGATTTTAACCGAATTTCATGACGTAAATATCGAATACTTTTATGAATTCATTCATCATCTGTTAGCATAGATTCATGTCTCTTGTTGAGGTTTTGCGATTCTTCCTTATAGTAATAGAATGGAAGGAGAGAAAGCCAACGGTCCTTGCATATGTTACCATAGCAAATGAGAACAACAGGCACATTAATAACAAGATTTAGACTGTTCTAGAACATTCCAAAGCTTTTCTCGAAATCCCAATGTCTGGAATACATTTTTGAATGTTTTAAATAGTGTAGTTTTGGATTTTTGTACTGATCGAAATTTAAATCTAAGATGTCAACGATGATGGATAGTAATGTATTAATTTGCCACAGTCATCAAAGGATCAATATGAAACAGTGTGAACTGATTAAGTTATGATTTTGGAAAATAATTAATATCAGTGTTTGTGAGCTTATTAAGATATATCATAGTGTGTTAGAACCTACTGTAGATACAATGCATATGTAAAATAAGTTTATTTGTAAGTTAAACCAATGGTTAAAGTAATAGAAATAATGTGAAGTTAAGTAAAACAAAAAGTACAGCTGTAATAGACAAAGAATAAAATTTCTGTTCGAAATAGAGAAATAAATAAGACAGATCGTTTCACTGGAGATCGTTTTTTCTTGAAAAATTACTATAGTCTACTAGAGATTATTCACTTAACATATTTTCTATTAGTATAATGAGGCTAAATAACACATACAAGTTCTACATTGTAGCTTAGAAAAGAGCTGCATTGACAAGCTTTTGTGAAACACAATCCAAAACGAGTGTTGAAGTATAGAATCAAAAGCTTGGACATACCTACACACTCTCAGAGACTACAACAGATGTTGTTGATATTGATTAAATGTATTTTAAATGTGAAATTTTCGAAAAGCCTCGTTTTTCAAGATAAATATTGTCTATTTTTCTTTTAGCCACTAGTACGACCTTATGTTGAAATTCAATTTCAAAAAAAAACTTATCGAACAAGTATAGCTGATGGACCTAATCCAAGTTGGAATGAAGAATTACGTATTCCTTTCAGGTATTTATTTATTTATTTTAAATTAAAAATTCAAGTTGAACAGAAGCATTATCATAAAGTGGTAACCATTTATGTGAACAAATTTCTTGTTGATTAACATATTGACAAAATTTCCATATCCATTCATGTTTTTCATTTGAATCATATTGTTGAATGAGATGTATAGTTAATTTTTGTTGAAAACGATTAAATTCTAATAACCATTGTTGACCATCACGTGTAAATAATGTTGTTTGTTGTTTATCTAATATAATTTTACCCCATAAAACAAATTTGAATGCGTTGAGTGAATAATTTTTTTCAATATCATACATTGGTATTAAAGAATTTTGTTCAATATATATTGGTATACGATAAAGACTACTTGTATCTTCTTTAATAAATGTATGAGATTTATGTATAATTGATGTATTAAAATAATTTATCCATTGATTTGTTGAACTTTTTGGTAACCATAAACGTTGAGTTTGATCAGGTTTTGGATCTTGTAAAACTGGTACAACATATATATGTGGACCAAGAAAATATGAATGACTAAATAATACTTCAATATCATCACATGGTTTCATTAATGTACCATTATGTCCAAGTGCTACTTTTGTACCTTCACTATAAAGATAAGGTACAAGTTTATAATGTAAATTAACCCATGATCGATAAATATCAGTTGTTTCATTATCAAAATTCCATGGTAAATGCTCACCACTACCACCATTTTCCATAAATGAACTTAAAGCACCAATAGCTGTCCAACGAAGAAATAATTCTTTTGTACGACCTAATTTACCAGCATTAGGATCAGTTCGATAACCACCAATATCCGAACCAAAACCAACATAACCTTGACGACCACTTTGAAGCATATAACGAAGAGCTGTTTTTAATCCATTATATGTACCATCTTCATCACCAACCCAACCCATAAAAACAACTTCACGTGGAGAAAAATCAAGATCATTATCAACTGGACGTGACATAATTAAAGCTTCTGAACCAACTAATCGACGTAAAATTTGAAATGTGTCGTTATAATAAGCTGTACGATAACGTTCCCATGTTACGGAAGGATCAAGTACTTCAATTATATATGGATCAGTACCATCAGCCTATGATAAAAAAAACAATATGAACCAATTTTTGTGTTGACATATAGGTTTTTTTTTACTGTAGTCTAGACATAATTTTTAGGGAACATATGATCTGCAATTTGATTTGAATTCTTTATAAGAATTATTATTTTGAACAAATTCTTTCCTAAGAACTATATGAAAAAATATGACTTCTTTCAGTTAATACTTAATTAATTAAAACGTAATTAGCGAATTCATTTTTTAAACTGCTGATGGAAAAGTTCAAGAATTTCAGAATAGATTTCATGTCGTAGATTATATCTATAGTGGAATTTTCAGTAAGATTGAATTCAAAATATTGTCTTCTCAAAACTTGTTTTTCAGAGGTCTATCCTAATTTCACAAAAGGACTTTTTGTTTTGTAATTATGTTGTGATCTCGAAGAAGGATTTGTATCATTTAAAATTGTTTTTGTTTTGGACGTCTTATTTAGTTACAAAACGAGTTTTCTTTTCTATATTAATATTCAGTCACATCGCTAACAACGACAACCATGTTCAGAAAAAAAAACTTCTCGTAGATGTTTTTGTAGTCGAAAAAGTTCTCTGCAAGACACACGATTTAGTTTTCAAATATATTCTTTGAACTTATAGGATTTGTGAATTGAAGTGAAAAAAGTTGTCACTGTTTTTGTATCACGTCGCTAAAGCTAATTTTTCGATAATAACATAGTAAAATCAAAATCTATGGGGACTGAGTTTTTCTAAGCATCTCAAGTAACTGAACATACATCTATGAAATAGAAACTAGTTAAAATATATGTCCGAATCCCGAGATATCAGTATTATTATTTTGTTAAATTTTATCGCTAACAAATGAAATTTCTCATATACAGTTTTACAAGTTTCTATACAATATATTTCTTCGGCGAATTTATACATTTATGCTTTAGAAGAAATATCTGACTGATGAATAATTTATCGAAACGATCTAACTCATTTGTAATAAACTATACTATATAATTAAAAGATGTTTAATATCGAAGTTTTTCATACTTTAAATGCATGAATGGGTCCAACAGTATCTATAAGTCGTTCGATTTGACTATGCCACCAATTAACAGCTTGTTCATCAAAATAATTTAATAAACGTCCTTGTCCATGCCACCATTTAATTGTTTTATTAAATAAATATCCATGATCTTGTGCATATTGATAATTTGGTGAATCAATATTAATCATTGAAGTCATCCATAAAACAATATGAATATTTTTTTCACGAAATCCATCAAGCATATTTCGTATTGTTGGAAATTTTATTGGATCAAATATAAATGTATTAAAATTTGTAGCCCAAGTTGAATCAATATTAACAGTACCAAATTGAATATTATGATTTATATAATCATTAAACATATTTTGTATATCTATTTGATTTGTATGAGAATTGTGTAACCAAACCATATGATAATGAGCCCATTCTGCATAGGGTAATGAATCTGATATAACAATTGATGGATAAAATAAAAGAATTATTAATAATACGAACATGATAATTTTCAAAATAAAATTCATATGTGAAAATTTGCAGTTGGTTTTAAATGAAATTTACAATGAGAATACTAACATCTGACTTGTTTTTCATTTTTGTTTTATCATCAAGGCCACCAGATAATGATTTTGATGCAAGTTCATTACAACGTTGTCGTGATATACTTTATATAAATATATTTGATGAACTTCATGTTGAGGAACCAAAAACAGTTCATGAACATGATCAAATTGTACGAGAACGTATTGCAAGAAATTGGCTTGGATCAATTAAAATTCCATTTAGTAATATTTATGTTAATGGACGAGTAATGACAACAAAAACAACAAAATGTTTATTTTATTTTTCTGAAATAACGAAACTATTTTTGATCTATTTTAGTTAGAAGGTACTTATCGTTTGAATATACCAACGCCATTATTAGGTTATTCAAGAGATAAATTATCTCCAGGAAAACTTGAAACAACAAGAGTAACATCACCAACTAGTGTACTTCGTATGTTTATTACAATGGAACCACTTTTAGCACCACCAGAATCAGTTCAACAATCAGTACGAATAAATGTTTTTTAGAAACAATAACAAAATAAAATACATATATATTTGTTTTATTTGTATCAATAGTTTGATAGTACAGAATCACTTGAATTACTGAATCATGCTCGTTTTTGGGTTACTGACTTGAATAAAAAATTTCCTAATCGAGATTATAAAGCAACAGTATCAGATATAAATGGTCGATCGGTATTTATACCGCGTTTTCTTCGTCCATTACCATTACCACAACTTGGTTTAACGGCAGCAGCGGCTGCTGGAGGTGGAGCAGATAATCAAATGCAATGTGTAAATATATTTTCATTATAAAGAAAATTGAATTATGTTATTTTTCTACATTAAATATTTTTTAGCAACAATTGGCTCGTTTTGTTTCATTAATTCCATTTCTTTCGGATACAGTTATTTTTCCAGGATTATGTGATATTTGGGAAACATCTGATGTAAGTTGATAGATATAATGATTATTTTTTTATCTGTTCATATAGTATTGGATCAGACTTGACCAAAGTTATTGGTCTGTGTGTGATGTAATATTATTTTCCTTAGTATCACTCGAAATATAAGATGATTTCGCAATAGATCCATTGGGTTGGCTCTGAAGTCCGTCAGATCTGGTTTTGAGCCCCAGAACATTGGTTCCAATGGGCTCTACTGTAAAAACCCATGATTTTTTTCAAGAATTTGTTATTGTACTGTTCTCATGAAAAAAATGAAGTATATAACTGAAACTAGAATGATAGTTTACAATGACGTTATAGACTTTAGTGGATTTAAAAAAAAGAAACATCATTAGGCCTGATTTGTTCTGCAGACCAGAATAGGTCGGAAAATCCCGCCTGTTAACGAATCTAGTTAGTATCAGATTATTTTCTACTGAAAAGAAACTTTTTCTTTGGAACAGAAGAACAAACATTGCATAATACAATCTCATGTACTCAATGATGATTGCTACTAGCTTCTTGATATACTACTCACTAATTTGAGTAATATTGATGCTCATGTTGATTTTACATAAATGATCGTACTCACTATTGTTAATTTAATTCAATAAAAACAACTACAAACAACTTTATTCAAAACTTGAAAATTTTCGATAATCTACCACTTACATTTTATACCTGAATTTTTTTCCCAATATATAATCTAAAATGAGTCTCGTACTCGGTAGAATCTTTATCTGTTGTAATGAGCGGGAAATTGCCCAGAGGTCACTAGAAAAATCTGGGAACTTTTCGGTTCTGAATACTGCGTTCAAGTGCCATCAATTTCCAGTATTTTATTTTGGTAGCAATAAAAGTCAAAAACTTTTAAAGTAAACTAGTGATAAAATACTTTTCTGTGATGTTCATGTAACAAAGAACAAGGCTGTATCTCTTTGAATTTTCTTGAATTAATATTTGCATATAGCTCTATGAAAAGTATCAGCTTGCTGCGACATTATTTCACTCATTGCTTTAGAAATGTAATTTTTAAAGCAAAAAAAAATCTTCATATGTGAAAATCTTTTGACGAGCAAAGCTTGACTCATTCCCAGGACGATGATTACAGTGGTCGAAGTGGCCAAGAACAATATCGTATACTGTTTTTTCATGCAGTTTGCTGTTGTAAATAACTGTAGATTGGCGTTTGGTAGGCGCACTGTTACGATCGTATTTTATCGTTCCGTACACAGTCGATAACGAACTGAAAATGAAGTATCCGATCGTTTACTGAACGATGAAATATGAACGTAATACTGCGCCCTATACATGGTGGAAACATCAACTAAAACGATCGCACTTATTGGACTTGAGTTCACTTGTGATTCTGCAATCTGCCCTAGACTGAATCCGCTAGCAGGTTGCGACTCGAGTCACATGCCACGCGAGTTATTATGAAACGGGCAAGCTGTCAACATCTCTATTGTTAATAGATTCTTCATTCATAATTTGTATTCTGAAGAAATAAACATTTTATTTTAGCAATTTTTACATACAATGTCTGGCGATGACGAAGAACATGCTGTTTTATTAAATAATTACTTTTTAACATTGAACAAAAACAGTTGGATAGCTATAGGTATGCTAGAAATATGAGTCTTATTCGAAGAAATAAATAAAATAAAATAATTTTTTTTAATATTTAGGTGTATCAATTTATAGTGGTCCATGTTGTTTTGTTTTAACAAAAGAAGACGGACAACGCTATCCAACTTGTTGGAGTGTAGCTGATGGGCGTGATGCATCAACAATTGATACATGGAATCCAATTCGAAGTATATATCTATTAGCAAATCAAGAAAATGTAAGATTTCATGAAAGCATATATATATATATATGTCGTAGGACAAATTAAAATCTAGTTCAGTTTTAAATCGAACTAGGACACATTGAAATTTTAATTCTTCCTAGTTCAGATTAAAATTTTGAAGTCAACTAGTTCACTTCACAATCATTTCAATGTCAACTAGTTAACTTCAAAATTTTAATCTGAACTAGGAAGAATTAAAAT